>JAHZMT010002474.1:0-28424 GCA_027743785.1 Sinhomidia bicolor
TCATTCCTTCCTTTCCTTACACAAAGGTGTAGAGCAGAGGTAGTTTTTTTTATTTTGCATACTCTCATATAATAGTACGTACGTTACTAGTGAAAGCTTGTTGTAGCATTTTGTTCTTTACATTACTACAAAGGTAAAAGCGGAGGTAGCATCATAAAAAGCACTCTAAGGTTTAATATATGTTCCCGCGTCCTAGCCCTAGTTTTTCTAGTAAGGCCTAAAATGTACACGTGTAAGTCTACCAAGGCCAGAAAAAATAAGGACTTGGCTTATGTGGTCGTAGGCAGTAGTCTACATGTATACATTATACTAACACTAACTAGAGCTTTGTTTCTTTCCCCCTTCCATTTTATTTTTCCATCAATGATGAAAATAATGAAAGCTTGGACAGAATCAAATGCGTAGGAGTACGTAAAAGAAAGTGTTTTCATGTTACAGAGCGAGTTTGATGGAGATGGAAGTAAAGAACGAATCACATCTACGTAACAAGCGTTCTTTTTGCAAATTGCAACACGTTTTTGTAAACGTGGCTGCGAAATATACTACCTATATAGATAGAATATACTTTGGTTGATGCATACTCTTTTTCTAAGCAGAGCTACTGTTTTGTAGGTTACATACCTATATAAATAATACCTATTCAATTCTTCCTACGCACCGTAAATAGAATATAGAATGAATGATGCGATCCCAAGGACGAATAGCAAATGGCAAGCGAGGCAGAAGCAGCAGCAGAAACGACGTCATTCAAAAGGGACGTCAAAGTCGCCAACATCATCATAAGGAATTATATGCAATGATAATGCAAATATCAGTAGATTTTACATATATGATGATGCTGTACGTACTGTCAGTCGGTAGCACAACGTAAAACGTAACGAACAAGCTCAAACACAGAGACTTCATATCTTGTGTCGATCATTCCACATTCGTAGTTTTAAAAAATCCAAATGGTAAACAAATGCAAAACAAATGATTCCATGTCATCTTCATCATGAATCATCACAGCGATGATGATCGTTTCGTCTTAGCATTAGTCATAGATTCATTTTATCATTTCATTCACAAAGTACGTGTACTAACAAAGTTTGTAACTTCACGATTCCCCAGACTGACCCAATGAAAATGCACATAAAAATACTGGCTGTTATAATAATTACACGTTGAGTTGTACAGTACTCATTTTGTAACTTCATCATCATCAAAGGCAAATATAATTTCAACTAGAGTCGCTGCTTTATATAAATCCAAGAAGTAAGCCAACTCTTCATAAAGCATTGCATTGTCGTACATTGGACAATTCACATTTTGTTGTAGCGATAAGAGTAAAAATGCAAACAGAAGAATGAAAGAAATTATTATTATACGATTTTATAAAATTTTTACATGATAAATGATACTACAGCAGTAACTTTGAATATAAGCAGAGATTTAAGTAGTACACGATTTACGGTAAAATGGTCGCCAAATAAAACAAGCAAGAATATGAAGAGATGAAAATGAGATACAAGAACTTTATAAGACAGCATAGCGTAACTACCCATGATCTGTATGTTTGCAATACAATTTGGTCAAGAAAGTACATTGTTGTGTATTATTACTACTACTACATTTCGTATTTTATAGTGTATAAAGAACTGAAACTAAAATGAAATTTAAAAAATATTTATTCACCACCACATCGTCGGTCATTCGTTATAACTTTTTTGCGTAGTACCCGGTATCGGACTTTCGACAAACAAAATGATTAATCTTCTGCTTCAGAGTACACTACACTACATAGCATTGCGTCACCAGAGAGTTCATCAGAATCCCATATCTCTTTGTAAAATTCATATTTGTCGTGTCGTACGTACCCACCAACCCACCACACACGTTTAATAGTAGTAGCTCATACTCGTACAAAACCTTCATCTAAATTTTTAGAATAATAAGCATACCAAATGAATTTACAAAATTACAGTGCTTTCTTCTATAATTACTTACATCTTTACATCTACATTTTTCAGTACAATTAGGACTGAAAAGGTCCCTGATAAATTGAAAAGCACGCTACAAATACAGGAATTCATTTAAGGAATTTGTTCGCCGTTTACATTATCACGACTCAAGCGTCAGTGGCATGGACTCTATGAACGCATTTTCACAATATACATACATACTCTACAAACAGTAGTAGTAGTAGTCGAGAGCTACGTACGACAGACAAACACAATGAATAGACCACCACGTTGCCTAAACCTCTATTTCTCTCTTCAACTTTTCATATTACTGCATTTTTTCTGTAATACGGTCCATATGCCATTATTGCCACCAATTCACAGCATACATACATACTTACACGCGCATAACTTACCTCGGACTTGAGAAGACCAAGACCATTCCGCCGCGTAAAAATATATATACATAAAATATATGCTAAGCCAAGAAAAGATGTATAGTTTCCTTCTCTCAAAGCTTAACGATCGTAGTTGGGGGTGAACAACCACCAGGAATGGCAGAAAAAGCCGAAGAAGAAGCTATAGCTCAAATAGCTCTATATAGCCAAGTCCGATCATGATGATGATGACGACGACGACGATGTGATAAAGATGAAACATCAATTTTCAGCCAGATTCAGTTCTGAGTGTTCAGACTTTGCCCACAAAAAACTCAAGAAAAAAACTGGGAGGACTGTATTTAGCATGCATGTCGTGTGGTATAGTAGTACGTAGTAGCACTAGTAGCAGTAGTATACTTTTTCAATTCAGTTTTTACTACATCATTTTCGAAGCAGCAGCAGCAGTAGAAGTACTAGTTAGTAGTAGTAGTAGTGGAGTAGGGAATGGTATAGTAGTACCAGGAACTGAGTTTTTTGAGAGAGATATCTACCGAAATCTGCTTACGTACGTAGTAGAACTACG
Source organism: Sinhomidia bicolor (assembly GCA_027743785.1). Classification (NCBI taxonomy): domain Eukaryota; kingdom Metazoa; phylum Arthropoda; class Collembola; order Entomobryomorpha; family Entomobryidae; genus Sinhomidia; species Sinhomidia bicolor. The sequence continues at coordinate 2,904 of JAHZMT010002474.1, forward strand.
CTGAAAAGACATGTTTGTTGAAATTACAGTGAAAATGAATCATTCACAGATGCTTCTCCTTCTCGACCATGTCTCTCTCTCTCTCGCACAAAAACGGCCAGAAAGAGTTTAAGAAAAAGCACAATCCAACTGCTACCAAACTGCTGTATAATTTTATGAGAGGTGTAAAGGTTGGAGCGGACTGAGGGACTGGTTAAGTAGGATGTACAAAAAGGGATCGGCGGCGGCGGAGGAGAACAAGTGGTGATGGGGCTGATAATGAACAAAAGAGGAAATATATATATTCGTCATGCTAAAGTATACATATATATACCTACCTAATATATAGTCGCACTCGCTCTACAAAAAAAAGGAGCCAGACATTTTATGTATGTATGTATGTATGCATGCATGAACGTAATGTATGTATGTACGTAATAGATGCATGGCTGCTCTTGAAGTAACGTAACTTTTGCACCCTACGCATGCATGTTGCTGTGGCATAGGAAGGATAGGGAAATTACAGCTAAACGCGACACAGCAAGCAAGCAAGGCAAGCTAAGAGTGAAGCTTCTTTCCTGATTGAGTGAGTCAGAAAAAAGGTAGCAAAAAAGGCTTGCAGTAGTAGAGACGGCCGAAAACTCTGAATCTTTCACACTCTCGTTTTACTCTTTGCTAAGTGAAGTTTATCTTAACATGTCCCATACATCTGAGCGTAGGTAAGTAATTAATAATATATTTTATAACTTAAAATTTGAAACATTTGGCCTTTCAGTGACTACAATTTGTGAGGGGGATTGTTGGTGAAGGTTATCAAAGTTGTGAAAGTGAATTTGAATTAAAGTTGGAGGCATGGAAAGCTGCAGAAATTATTTTTTTTTTAAAGAGAAACAATTATTTATCGGTGTGCACAGAAGAACAGTCAGTGTACTTGCATGCCTTTTTTCTAGTAAAGGATTGTGCAAGATGAATGTACTTGCTGTGTGGTTGGTTGGTGGTAGTGGTGGATCCTCCGTTGATCCGTGCATGCCACTTTCCTACTTCAATATGGCGCAACGCTTCCCATTTACCTTTCTTTCGCTTGTGAATAGTTGTTGTATAATGTGCATTTTATATGCTAAAAGAGGTTTTCTTGGAAGTTGTGATTAGAGCAGATAATGGTGCAATATATGACTAGGATTGATGATGTTATCTAATGTCGAGTGATGGAAATGAAATTAATTGTGCTTTTTGTCAATTTTAATTTTTTACGAGCAGTAGAGATCAGGATTGGGCTTCTGATACCCGGAATGGCCCAAGCGTAAAGGACGCCCCACCAAAGTACGATGGCCCCGCAGGGATGGACCCTGAGGGGCTCATCGAGTCTAGCTGGGACCAAGTAAGAATTTTTTGTTGAAACCTTCAATTGACAGGATGAGTAAATGTGACGTAAATATAAGGCCGTTTGTAAAATTTCGTTTGTAATTACTAAAGGTATGTACCAGCTTCGATGAAATGGACTTGAACCAAAAGTTGCTCCGTGGTATTTATGCCTATGGTTTCGAGAAACCTTCCGCTATTCAGCAACGTGCGATCATTCCCTGTATTAGTGGGCGTGATGTTATTGCCCAGGCACAGTCTGGAACTGGAAAAACCGCCACTTTCTCCATTGCAATTTTGCAGCAAATCAACCCCGAAAACCGATTCTGCCAAGCTTTGATTTTGGCTCCAACTCGTGAATTAGCGCAGCAGGTATGTAATTTTTTTTATTTGTTCACTGTTTTGGTACTGTGCATCGTGCATCTTCTAATAGCCGGAAATCTTCCAACTGTATGGGATTTTCGGTAGCAATTGATGCCAAAATATCGCTCGGCGATTGCCCTTGGCCTAAAGGCTTTTTCCTTTCCTTGGAATTGTGTCTACATCTACAAGGGCACAATGAAAAAAATATTTTTTCATCCAGCTAATATGGGCCAATTGCATTTTTCAAACAGATTCAAAAGGTAGTCGTCGCATTGGGTGACTACTTGAACGTGACATGCCATGCATGCATTGGTGGAACCAATGTCAAGGATGACCAGAGGAAACTTGAGAACGGAGTGCAAATTGTTGTCGGTACTCCTGGCCGAGTTTACGACATGATCACGCGACGATCTTTCCGCACTGATCATATCAAAATCTTCGTTCTCGATGAAGCTGATGAAATGTTGTCTCGTGGATTCAAGGATCAGATTTACAAGGTTATAATTGTTTACAATAAGATACCTTTGTTTTTAGTCGTAAAGTCGTTTCACATTGTGTTCATTACTGTAACGCGACTTTTTATTTACTTTGGTATGTAGGTGTTCAAGTGTTTGAATACAGACACTGAAGTTATTTTGCTGTCTGCCACAATGCCCCCAGATGTTTTGGAAGTAACAACAAAATTTATGCGAGATCCAGTAACCATTCTGGTAAAGAAGGAAGAACTTACCCTTGAGGGTATCAAGCAGTTCTATGTTAATGTGGAGAAGGAGGAATGGAAATTGGATACTTTGTCGGATCTTTATGACACATTGTCTATTACTCAAGCGGTCATCTTTTGCAACACTCGCAGGAAGGTCGATTGGCTTACCCAAAGGATGCGTGAAAAGGAGCATACCGTTTCCGCTATGGTAAGTGATTATATCTTCATATTTTAGTTTTTACAAAATTCATTAGTTATTAACGTTTCTACTAATATAAGTGGAAAATTTTTCTGGGCTGTCAAAATTTTTTTCTCTTACATTTTAAATATTAATACAAGTACCCCTTTCTCAGTACCTCACTACATATTTACATCTGTGTGAACTTGTACTTTGTATTTAATTTTGTAGATTCATGATTTGATGTCTGTTTGGTTTCAAGAACATATTAAATATTAATATTAATACTTATTGATACAATTTGTTAGGATCGACTTCTTTATTAAGCAAACCTCTAGGCTAGTAAGATACTATAGCTGTATGTATAAGTTTTGATGACAGTTACAGAAAATAAGAAAAAAATTGCAAAACTTGTAAAAAATCGTGTTACTGGAAACGGAAGGTTTTTTGAATAATATAACTTGGTAAACATAAAAACTTAAAAAAAATTGTTGTATTAATTACTTTATGAGAAACTTAATATATTATTGTTTAAGCGATACAAAAATTTCACGGTGGGCTCTGAATAAAAACTGATGATTTACTACTTTATTGTGGGTCCCATTTGCAGATTTAGTTTTACCTCAGAGCTAGATTAGTAGTGCTGCCGTCACTGGGAGCAGGTTTATGATTTGCTAAGACATAATATTAATTTTAAGATCAATGAATTATATGATACAAACAAGTCTCCAGAGACATTATTACTGATAATTTATTTGTGCACCTTCAATGTTTTCTAGTTAGTACAGTTATTAATGCGCGTGTACTCGAACTCTAAAAAATCTTAGGGAAAATAATAACCTTTTGAGGTATTGCTGATGTTTTGGTTTAAAGTATAAATATTGCGAGTTTATACCATTTGATCCTTCATAATTTTTTTATTATTGTTGTAGACTTATGTATGAAAGAGTCTATGAGAAGAACGATTTGATGATTTGTATAAACTTAAGTAGGAGGGTACATAAATTGCCGTCTATGAATGATATTCAATAAAAGAAGTTTGAAATACTTGCTTTTCTTAATACTTTTCACTAGTTCTTTCTACTCGCTCACTTCATTCACAATAGCAAAAATCACATTTTGGCGCAAGGTGATGCATGAATGATGATACACAAAATCAGAAATTTATCTTGTCGTAAACATCATATCAGAACGATCATGCAAGAGTACAAGATGCTACGCTTACACTACTAGGAAAGCCTGCAGTGAAGGCACTGCACTGACTGACTTGTGAGTATGCGAAAGTGAAATAACTTATTATGGTGGTGCTTGCTGAATATTTGCGAATTGTCAAAGTTTTTGCTTATCGTCTGCTTCTGTTGTCTATCTGTTGTCTGTTCAACCGAACGCACAAATGAATTAGAAAAGATGAATGGCATTTTTGTACCATTACAATTATTACGCTCGCTCAACCTACCCTGAACTCTATGCTATCAGCCTTATTTTCGAGTCACACTCAATGAATTAAATCGAGTTATCTAACTTTAATGTTCTTTTAATGATTGTTCTTAACTTTTTGCATATTTTTTTTAACAGTCAACAGTATTATTTATAACTAGGTTTTCAAGAAAATAAACACGTTCTCCAATTATTGATTTAAAAAAAGGTTCGTTGATTTTGCAGGAATGCGTTTATTATTAAATGTCAGAATTAAATTAAAGTAAATTTACGAAATCAGTGAAAATTATTTCATTTTGGTATTTAAAATTAACAAAAAAATTTTGAAAATTAATTATATTTTTTAAAGAAAATTAAAGAAGTTTCGTAAAGGAGGTCGTTCATCATCAAGCATACAGAAATCAATGTTGTAAAAATCAATTGACAGAAAATAATTATTTTGTAAATACACGATGTGCCGAGAAGAATTAAATAAATGCATGTATCTAAGATAAAATTGTACATTCGTCATATATATTTGCATGTCGGCATAAAGTTCAGTGAGCTTCCTTTTTGTAGTAGACTCGCGACTCCACACACAGTAGTATGGACAGTGCAGTGTGGAGTCTGGTTATCTTTATCTATTATCATTTATCTATTTGCAGCAGCTAGTCAGCTAGTGTCACACAGTCACGCTGAGAGAAAGTTTACCAAGAAGAAAGCCGGGCGGAAGAGCTATTATTGGACATGAGGGTAAAAATTGAAAATAAAGCGCCAAATGCAAGCCAGCTGCCGGTGTGAAGCAACTGGAACTGGAAAGGAAATGACGTAGGATCTCATGTCATGATTACACTTCCTACTTTTTATCTTGTAAACGTAGGTACACTCGTGCTTGCTACGTAATAGATACGTAGGTATAACACATTGTTTGGGGTACCCTACCTTTACGGTACATTGCAATTGCATTATATGCCTCTACTACGTAAATGGTTACAAACAACAACTGTCATGCAAAAAATAAAGCCCGTTTTTTCTTTGTTCTGGAAAATGTTGCACCATTTAAAGGTAGGGTAGAAACATTTATAATGGTTAGGTTTATTGTGTATAGATTATCAGTTCTCGTATTTTACCGCAAATAAAATACTGCTGCCTCACTATACCTTACCAGAGTCTGGTAGCCAAAGCCAAACTTAAAATTCAATGTAGAGATTTGCATGTAAAAATAGACATACCTACATTCACATTATATATATATATAGTATGTAGGGGTAGCAAAATTTTATTTTTAAAACAAATATGCATTTTTGGACTCTATCAGAAAAATTATTTTTTATCATTGTATGATCTCTATAATTATTTGAATGAAAAAGATAACCGATGATAACTTTGTGATGGATGATGATATTTGGCTAACTTTCATAAACTTTGTGGGCATTAGGATACTTTATCTGAAAGTGAAAATACTTGAAGCAGGATGCACTTTGCACACAGAAATAATGACTGTGTGCTAAGATAAAACAGAATAATACCTTTTCTCTACATCATTATCTTTTGTTCATTCATGGCATTTGTTTGTATTCATATTCACGCGCAGTATTCGCACAGTATACTCTTCATTGAAAAGTTTTCAAATAACACAGTCGACCAAAATAAGATGAGTGAAGATCATATTTTAGTTCCATCCAAGTCTGATAAACGTAGCAGCGTGTTCCAAGAAAATCAGAATGTGAGTGAAGTAGAAACTGGTAAAAGAATTAGATTGACAAACAATAATATGAAAGAAATGGAAATTGTATGAATAATACGTGGTTCCTTACGTTAACGTTACATACTTACACGTAGCACAAAACAATATCATATTTGATACATATATGTAAACTTAGCTAGTCGGCAAACTGACTGATGAACTAATTAGTTAAATTGTCCTATGCGCTGTGGCAAGTGAATGTCCGCATATAAATTTCGCATCTCATCAATATTTTCCCACATGGTTGGCCCTGAATAAGGAAAAAACGTGACCATGCATCTAAGGCGTCCTAAGCGCAAAAGCTACAAGTTGCCGAGTGAATCTGGTGTGGTGTGAGAGAGATGACTACTGACTGTGAGATGAGCTATAGAATACTTTTACTACATTATAGTGCATTTATTTAGGCTCTTTGGACACGTATGAATTAAATAAATTTAACAGCGCCGGCCAACAACTGACGATAAAGTACGGACTGAAATTGGTATCAATATGAATGCATTCATTTTCAATTAAATCATTTGTATTCTATCTAAAGTTTGCACAAATAAAGATGATATTTATACTATACCAAGTAGCAGTGTGTATGCACTCATAAATATTGCAAAAAACTATGTACACGCATACATCTGCATGACAGACTTTCTTTTTCTTTCGTGTTGGTTTGATGTTTCGTTGGTGGTAGTCCATGTCCATTTTTATTTTAACAGTTTAGCATCATGATTCATAATAGAAAAGAATTACTGAGTGAGTAAAGTAGCCCGTGAGTGATGCATGCATTGAATGCATGTACAAAACGTTCAAGTGTAGCCCACACAAATCCACCAAAAAAACTCCTAATATATATAGCGACTTTGACACATAAACCTTACCAAGCTTGAGGTGAAGGGGACGAAAATGAGGCATGAGGATAAGGAAACGATACTATGGACTGGGATGGACATAAACTTTGCTCCTAATAAATATAGATATTATTTTGTTGTTGTATGTAAATCGTGTTACTTACACTCCTGGTTGTGGGAGTGTGGGAGTAAGTAAAACATTGCTGCGGAATGGATAGAAAAGATGCGGTTTGGAAATGAAATTTGGAATAGAATTATGTGCTGCTGCTGTAAGGAACAACGACAAAATTATATAAGGTTTTCTTCACATCTTTCATATCTCTGCGTGCGTGCATTACTGCCTGCACTGATTCAGTCAGTCAAATTTGGGGCAAAGTTCTTTGCGATGAGCATGATGCATGCAGCTACATACTTTGTTGGGATGATGAGATCATCTTAAAATCGAGACCACATTTATCACACATACACCACTTTACTATAGGCATATCAATAGCAAAAGATAACAGCAGAGCATGTAGCAGGGCAACAACACTAGCAAGCAAAACAACGACAATATTATTCGCAGAAAATTTTTCATGATGTGTTCTCTCCTCTCTCGTCCGTCCTATTGTGTGTCGTGGAGTGAGTAGTTTGTGTGTACAGTCATTGGTAAATTTCATCTTATGTATGTGATGACCATATAATGACATTATTAATGACAATGACATTCTGCTGATTCTGATTTTATTTTCTCTCATTACAATTCTCATTTCTTGCTAATGTATAAGGTATATAAGTTATATGAGTGTTTAAATTCATAATAACAAAATTGTAATGCTTCCAACTACTCAGCATTTTTCTCGCATTAGCAAAATGCCAACTAATTAGAAGATTTGTGGTATTATTGAGCTGAAAAATTAGTCAGCCAACAGCCAACAGAAGTGTATAGATTGAAATGAGATTAAAGACTTTACATTCCCATTAAAATAATATTTAATTGCAATTAGCCATTAAATAAATTTCAAGGGTACAATATTTACAACATGTTTTCGAAACTCACATTACATTGTTATCGCTAATAAGATAAACAATAATAACCATTTACATTAGCCATGTACTTATATGGTCATAATAATGGCATCGAGCAAGAAGACGGCAATGCAATGCATTGATTTTAGCATACTATATACTTGTGCGTGGAAAAAGGAAACAAAAATATAAGATCCAGTTTTCATACAACAAATAACCTCTCAAACCAGAAAAAAACTCTTCATTTTTTTTCTCTGCAAAATCTCATGCAAAAATGAGAGCTAACAGGCATATATTGTTAACAGTAAGTTTAACCCTCACACTCACAAAAGCCAAGCTTTGAAAAAAAGTGCTTTCTATTTTAGATACCGGAGGGAGACAGCCGAAAATTCACAACTCATATACAAGCCACATCTGCAAACTTTTTCGTCAGTTTAGCGAAAAGTGTAAAAAGCAAATAAAAATGCGAATGATCGGTTAGACAATTAGACAATACGCACCCCATATTACCTATTCCCGTCCCATAAACCAAAAAGCTACCAAAAAAATTCAAGTACATATACATCATGCACACATACATTTATAAAACATGCATAATACATAGATCACTTTTTTAGCACTTTTTAAGGGATGCTGAATTTTGCTGATGCAGTAGCAGTTAAAAAAAGTGTAGTGATGTTGGTGGTGGTGGTGAATGAGTACGAGACGATCGAGTGTCTACATGGCATAAAGAGAGGGTGAAATTTGAGGTGGAAAAATAGAATTGTACACAAAAAGAAGAAAGATAACATAATATCTCTCCTGCTGCGGTCCGCCGCCATTAGCAACAGCATTTCCCTTATTCAATATCTCTCTCTCAAAAATGGAGTATTACACGAACGAAGTTACCCTTCGTTATTATGCCTACATCAAAGTTTTACGTGTTTGGTTTTGTTGGCACTCGGTATGCGATTATAGGTACTACGGTTCGATATTGTATTTTGTGTTTTACTTCTTTACTTTACTATTTTGCTTGTTAGTTTGGTACTTGCCATGGCATTGCTACATACGTTGTTGGCATGCATGTTTCAGATCACAAGAATGACCATAATATTAGACGCATTCATTCATTAATATATGTACGATATTACCTATTCTCTTTTCACTCTTTATCTCGCTATTATAAAGCGCAAATGAAAAAGCGAAAAAGCCGAAATAATTATTTTTCCGCTATTTTAAATTAATTTTTTACAAACTGATGTACAACAAATTATACAAATTCTAAAACTCCAATAGTTTTAAAAATTTCTCAGTTATACATTCGTATTAGAATCATTACTTTTTTTATGAGATATCACAGTTCACCAAACTGAAAATGATGCATCTTGAAATTTATCCTATGGTATTTTTTGTCTACCAATCACGCACTTTGTTTATTCGTCCGAAAATTTCAAAACGCACTGTTAATATTAATAAGCTTTGTCATTTTGCTTCGATTTTTAATTTGAGTTAAATGGGATGATTTACTTTTTATGAAATGCATAAAGTTCGAACTGGGCGTTTTGAAATGTTCTAGTTGACAAATAAATGAACGGGATGATAGTGACAGGACAGCGGCATTGTGTACCAAGTACCACTCACTAGGAAATATCTCTTGTAATGTTATCCTGTATTTGCTGTCATTGCAAGTTTTAATTATTGTCATTCATTGTACTCTAACTATGAAATTCATGTTGGATCATCCTTTGTTGGGTTAAAAACTTTGTGCTTTTTGTTATTTAATTGTGTAGCGTTACAATAGCGTTACAATTCCAATCTACATTATTATATTTTTATAAACATTGCTACCTGAAGGTTGCCGCCATGTAAACCCCATGTAAATGTCCCATTTACGAAATTTTTAATCCAAGCTTAGAAGGTTTCATAGAAATTCGTACCTGCTATACTCTATTGCCATTTGCCATTGATCATTTCAGAATTGCAGCTATTTCCACTGGTATTGATTAACTGTGAAGGAATTTACATACTTTCCCTCTTTTATGGGTATTAATTCTAGTTACATATAATTTCTTTGAAATTGTCGGTATTCGGCATTGTTTGTCACCCAGAAAAACGAAAATTTAACGTGCAGCAACCTTATCTGGTACAAAATAGCAGCATAATAGGTAGCAACTGGCATACTCTATTTGGTTTGGTAGTTTTGGTACTGGCTAGTAATGGTTGGCTACTATTTTGTATATTTAACGTTGTCTGTGTGTAGTGTGTTTTAGCTTAGATATAACAGACTAAACATACACATACACGATTACACTATATATCAGTATAACATATCATACTAGTAGAAAGCCGACCAAAGGCATATATGCAACAGAGAAGGTGGTGCCGTTTATTATCAAAAAAATACAAAAAGGGACTTTGGCACACCTTGGACCATCTTATTCGTCCGTGTGTCTATTGTCAGAACATACTAATATTAAGGGTTTAAAATTAATTTATTCCTTTTCCTTGATTACCACACATTTATAATCGAAAGAAACAGCAAACAATAGCAGGTCTTTGACTTTAAAAAATTGGGAATTTTTTTTACAAAGCCATACATCATCGTATAAAACCACATATTACTACTACTTCTAGTAGATAAATTTGCCAAGCAAAAATAATATTTTCATGAAGCATTTAAAAGAAATGATACTAGTTAATGACTACGGGTCAATCATTACAATACAATTATTATTTTTTCCTCGTTACAGCTTTCTTATTACATCCGGTTTCATACAAGTATAATAGTCACCACGAAACCACGTATGTTCGGGGTAGTAGTAGAGTAGTAAGATAGATAGATAGATGAGTGAGCAGTTTGAGTCTAGTCTCTGAGTCAGTCTCTGTTGTACAGTTCTTTATTCTTCTCCGTGTCTCCTCTCGCTCACTCACAGATTCAGTCGGTCCTATCCTGAAACAATACTTACTGTTTTACACTGCAAGTGATCTTGTTATATTATATTAGCACCTCTACATCTACCACCACATATTATTATTGTTATACTATTACACTCTTACTCATCTTCTGCTCCGCTGCTGCTGATTTCCGAAGAAGAAAAAAATACCAAGTTATTTTTCAGTTTTTAATGAAAAATACTTGATAATCGGAGTAGTAAATTTAGTTTACTAACAGTTTAGCAAACACTGCTTCCAGTTTAATATATTTGTAACACTGCAAATTGTTAATTTTAGATTATATTTAGTAAGTAAAACTCTCCGCAGAAGACATCATCATGAGTTGGCAAGACTACGTTGACAAGCAGTTGTTGGGCACCAACTGTGTCACCAAGGCGTGTATAGCCGGTCTTGATGGAGCAGTATGGGCCAAGTCTGATGGATTTGAGGTCAGTTAAAAATAATACATAATAATAATATCATTTTACCTATTTCAAAACGTCATTGAGCCGTTCCTCATCAAGTATGTAGCACAAGAGAAGGATATATAGAGATATTTTCACAGAGTTAATTTTTTTTTTGGCCTGTGGGACCCGGACCGATATATAATGAGTAGAGACCCCCCACACCCTCAACAATGCAATTTTTGTGCAAAAACTTTCATGCATTGTTTTTATAGGTATTTAACATTTTTTAGAGTGTTTTAATGAGCAATATTTTAGCGCTTGATGTTTTGCAATATTTCTGTCATTTATCAGCAAAGTTATCTACAGATTTTAAATGTCCGGTGAAAAAATGGGGTGTAGTCTTTTCCTTTTAAAAGCTGAAAGCATCAATTTCTGTGTAATTAGCTGTTCCCACTAATTTTATGGTTTATCGGTCGATACATATTTCGCGTAGTTGTAGCCATTCTTCGAGTGAATACTGTCAAAATATTGTAAGCGTGTACATTGTGGTGACTAAGAGATAAGTAAATAGCGATTTTTTTGTTTTCCGGTGTGGTATCCGGTAAAATAGTTTGGCTTATCAAAGGAAGTGGTCAAGTAGTCAAGTCAGCATTCAGCATATCTGCTGTCTGTAGTGGACCAACTTTTTGTACTACTTTTAATGTCTATGTTCTACATACCCCTACAATGTGTATACATTCTCACTAATTGTACCAAGTGTACTTTTTTAATATTTTAATGTATCACCTTCTTTGGAAGACTATCAGTGTGTGTAAGATATATTATACGCCTTTTACAGGCATCATGATGAATGCCTTTTAATGTGTAATGCATCAACGCCTTTTTGAATGTTGCCAATTTTTCGTAAGTGTGCCACACTAATTCTTCATGTAATTCAATATTATTGTGTGTTTCGATTTTAAAAAACCTAGAAAATCTCTTAGGATTTTTAATTGATGAGTTATGATGAAATAGGCATGGATTTATGAAAGAAAGTAAAGCAATAAAGAATATACGTACGCGTACGTACGTACACAGGGGTAGCAAAAGTAGCAATTAAAACTCGTTTAATAAATACACAAAACAAGACAAGGACGTATTTATATGTGAAGTATGGCAAATTTACAAAAAAATAACCAAATCACAGGCAAAATAAATGAACTATAATGAGAATGACTTATGATGAATTTATGAACTAGTAAAGTGACGTATTCCATAAAATTCTTGAAAACATTTGTACTTGTACTGTATATGTATTAAATGATTAATTTCACTAGAAGATAACATGCTTTTCTACTTGTTTTTGCTCATAGGTCAGTAAAGACGAAATCACTAAATTGGTCAGTGGTTTCGATAATCAAGACATCCTAACAGGCACAGGGGTCACTCTCGCAGGTTCACGCTACATTTATCTCTCTGGAACTGATCGCGTCATCCGAGCAAAATTGGGCAAAGTTGGAGTACATTGCATGAAAACTACACAAGGTAATCAACCTAATAGAGTATTAAATTCTTCGTGATCACGAGATTTCTATTTTATCACAGCTGAGAATCGGCTGATCTTGTGTATATAAATCTAATTTTCTCTTTGTTCTTTCCTTATAGCCGTTGTGGTATCACTTTATGAAGATCCTATTCAACCTCAGCAAGCGGCCTCCGTAGTTGAAAAATTAGGGGATTACCTAGTCTCCTGTGGATATTAACATACAAGAAACAACGCACAAAAAAAGCAAGAATGCGAATAAAAACTGAAAAGGCCAAAATATTTGTTGGAACTAAACCAGTGAAAAGGAGAGAGGAGTGTATGTGTGTGAAAATTTGAGATAAAGAAGTCTTACTACTATTATTATATATTATATATATTATGTCATAATGATCATATTATTATGTAATTTACGAATGTCATAATAATTAATTTCTAATTCTGCTGCAATTTTTCTCATCATTACCGTAACACATATAACTTTTTGAATTTCAACTCAATTTATATAATGTTTTAACATCGTCAGCTGTATACATGCAACATTGATTGATGTAAACTGAAGAAAAAAAAGTTGGGTGAGAGAGCTATGTATTAAGCATTACATTTGCATTAAGTATATAATATGTGACGTCTGTGCTGTGCTTATGATTACATAATAGAAATGGTAAATCTGTAATTGATGGAGACTGCAATTTTGCTTATAAACATTTTCAGTCACTTATAATATCCTTCTTTCTCGGTAAATTTCTCTGTTCCAAAGTTATTTCTGGCAATCATAATAACCCCACATACCGACGAAAGAAAACAGCCAACACCATATAACCATCGTGGTGCCGTGCCACCACACCATAGATAATCCATGTTTGACTTTGATGACTCCTACGCATACGCAAAAAAAACGCAAGCATCATCATCATCGCATAATCGCATCCCTTTCACTTTTTTCACACATTTTCAATTTTTAACCCGTTGACAGATGCACATTGCATTACATAGACTATAACTAATATAGACCAGACCAGAGAGATGCAGAATGCAGCAATTGGCACTAACAACTTGTTAGTAACAAGCAACTCTTTTACTTTACAGCTTGAGTCAAGTGTGTCTGCTGCTGACTACGCTTCTCCTCCGTAAGAAAAGTATACGTGGAGCGCCATCTGTTACCGCTTATGTTTATTTCAGGAGCGAGCGAAAGATGTGCATCTTACTTTTCCCCATAAACTTGGACAACCGTATGTGCGAAGCTTGAATGAAACCCGTGCCGTGTGTGTATCAGACGAGAGAAGTCTTGCTATTCTGTACATCAAAAGCTAGTGCATTTGGTCTTGATTTCATCTTGGACAAGTTTTACCTAATTTGTCTACAGTGGTTTTTAGAAATTTTGCAAAATGAAGTAAGTTTTTTAACAGTTTATAGTTGTGAAAATTTGTTTACGTTAGTGGAAAGAATTTATTGGTATATTGCATTATTGTTTTTTGTTGTTTTTAGGGTCGGATTGTGTGCGTACAGTGCATATAAAATTTATCCTGGACATGGGAAAACCTTGGTCCGTATTGACGGCAAGGTACGCAGACTTTTTAAAAGTTTTCAATTTTTGTACATAGATTAGCAGTGTAGACTTAACTGACGACTGATGTGTAGATTAGGCTGTTACTTTAGTCAAATCGACCATTGATAATATGCATCTTTTTCGAATAGGTTTTCACCTTCCTGAATGGCAAGTGCGAGCGATCGCATTTGATGAAGAGAAATCCGAGGAAGGTAACATGGACTGTTTACTACAGGTAAGCATGTGGTTTTAATGAATGTCTAATTTCAAATTAATACTTTTATGTAGTAGTCAGCTGTCAAGTAAAGGTGTGGTAATGACCATTTTGTGTTTTAGGCGGAAGCATAAGAAGGGTCAAGAGGAGGAACAACAAAAGCGTAGAACGAGGCGGACCCACAAATTCCAGAGGGCTATCGTGGGCGCATCTCTGTCAGAAATTCAGGCTAAAAGGAACATGAAACCTGAAGTGAGGCATATTTTTTAGAAAGTTGAAAATAGGTGACGGATGGCAAAATTTGTTTGGCAAAACTCGCTGATTGTGGACTGTTATAAAACTTGCATTTGTAGGTTCGTAAGGCTCAACGAGAACAGGCCATTAGAGCAGCGAAGGAACAGAAGAAGGCCACAAAAGCTGTGAAGAAAGCTGCTTCTGCACCTAAAGCCGCCCCCAAGGTAGAGAAAGCTAAGCAGAAAATCCAAAAGCCTACGCAGAAGGCCGCCCCTCGTGTTGGAGGAAAACGCTAAAATTTATGTATAGGCTTTTTATTCTCTACGTTTCAAATACTTGAAATAAAGTAAAGTTACAACAACGTGTTTAATCAGTCTTGTTTGTTTGTTTATTAATATTAGTGATGTTGTTAATCGTCAATTAGCTTCCTAGCGAGTTTTTATTATCACAAGTAATGTTTAACATAATTTCTGGGGAAAAGTTAAGTTGTATCTTCTTTACTATTATTAGGATAAAAGTCAACTAGCCTTTTTGGCCGTTTAGGAGATTTAGGACTAGACTCTGCATCGTTACCCTCTTCGGTAGGCGTTTCCACTGGACTTTTGTTTTTGGGTTCGAGTGGCTCCTCCTCTTTGTTACAGTCAGACAGTAGTTGCTGATGAATTTCTTTTTCCGTCAAACCTTCCTCATCTCGTAAACGCTTTCCAGAAGAAGATGAGTACTTGATTGGTGAATTTATTTTGTTAATGCCATTGGTGATTGCTGCTACGGTGGCGTCATCCGGAGGGCCACCATATCGTTTCTGGGAGGAGTAAAACTGTGTTATAGGTATTTGTTTGTGTCTGGAGGTTGAAGGTTGCGACCGTTTTGACTCTTCTTGTGCCACAACCCAAGACTGACCATCGGCATATCGTCTGCAAAAGTCTTTTAGACTTAAGCTAATTTTGTTGCCTCCTGTACAGAATAAGCTGTGGTATTGACGGAGTAAATTCCAAACATCCTCTGTTGACAATATTATTAAAAATTCACATTAGCACTTTTCTTATAATTTTAAGCTACTGTTTTACATGAGTATTAAATTCATGTTCGGCACATACTAATTTTCATGTCTCCAATTGAATCCAAAATAGAAAGTATATCATTTAGACAGGGTACGTCCTCAAATGTGTAAAGAACAACATCTCGTCCTGCATGAGAAGCTGCCAATAACTGAATAATAGTCTTCAGTTGAGGATCACCATTAAAAGCACCGCATCCCCATTTTCCAGTTGCAATCGCCACAGGTGAACTAATAGGTGACGAAAATCCTACATATGCCTGTGTTGTATTTAAGAATGAGTTACAATACAATTATGCCATCTAATCATTGTAATATTGTTACGAGAGTAATAAATCTTGTTCATACTTTGTTTAGTTCCCGGAGTATATGCCTCGGGTGGTATTGAAACGTTGGTCGGCTAATATACAGAGCATCAATAGCTACAATTTGAGTACAACGTCTGCCCTTGGAGTCGTATGGTGTCGTATCTTGATAGTCACCATCATATTTCAAATTTCGAGCATATCCCTTGTATTTCGAGAACCTTTCACAGCCTAAACCAGCACAATCAAAAGCACTTAAGTCATGTAGTTAAATGGCAATAACCAACGAATTACTATATAAGAAATACTATACATATTTTATCAAAGGTAATAATAACCCATATTTTTTTTACATAATTATACCTGTTACAATTACCGCCTCGTTAAAATTTAACTTTTCAGTGAACAAACGTGCTAAAATTAACTCGGGGTAGATTACAAATAGAATTTCTTCTTGCACTGCGCCTCTACCAAGAACACCACCGCCGAGATTGCTAGAAATCATTTTAAAAAATTTAAATTTAAACTTGTAAACTGCTGAAGTATATTTTAAAATCAAACTTTCTGATAGGGTTATCGTACCTATTTGCAAAATCTACTTTAATCATTCCATCACTATCATCCTCTATAGTTCCCTGGAGTAACGGTACGAGTTTGGTTAGACTCTTATCAAGCTTGCTCCAGTCGGGCATATTGGAATGTCGTAAATTTTTCCTTGAATATGTAACCACTCCCATTGGCACTATACGAAGAAAAACAAATTTGATTTTAAAAAAGTTATTTACTATAAACAAAGTCTATTTGACGTGACTCATATAAAAAAATAAAACGTAAATACATACTGTCGGACTCAATTCGAGTAAAATAATTAATTATACAACGAATTTTTTCGGCCTTCACTGCAATTTTTCTCTCGTCTTCTTCAATAAACAACCTAAAAAAGAGCATTCCTTATTAGTATACCAGAAGACATGAGAGTAAATAAAAATTCATGCACTGCTGAATGAAACTTACTCTTTAAAATTGATAGACGGAGTATCTTGTTGACATTTAAATCTGCGAGGGAATGTCGAAAAGAATGCATTTGACAGCAAACAAGCGACTTGTTGTTGAGTAAGGGAAATATTATGATTGAGATTCTTCTTCAAAAATGGAATGGGGCAAGTAACAATCTCTTTTGTCCTTAAAATTAATGAAACCATAAACGGGACAACTTTGTTGAAAAAATGTGTTCTTTCTAGAGCAGTCATGACCTAAAATCATAGTCAAATGAAATGTTCAAAGTATGTAATGATCTGAAATTAGTTTCCCGGTATCATTTCAGAAATATCGCAAACATATTCATAAACTCATGTACCTGCTCCGTACAGTAATCAAGAGCTTTGAACTCACTATTGATTCTGCAGTAACGCTTGAGAACAGTTAAAAAGTCCTGCGAACAAAGGATCTTTTCATTGGTTAAGGTATCTTCGATACGCTGCCACAAGTGAAGTTTACGGGTAGGTGCAGGTATGTCTTTCTCCTGCAATAAAAAGTAGATTGTTTTCTTCACCTTCTGAGTATTTTTAAACTATGAACCAATGAAACAATAACACTATAGTTTTCACCTCAGCGTCTAAATTGCCGGTAGTAGGGACATCCTTAGTTTTCCTATCGTCCTTTTCTGCTTGTGCTTCCTGTTCAGGTGGAGGAACGCGACATTTTATGTAAACGACATTTTCGTGACAGTATGGCATTTGAATAAATTTGGGTTCCCATTTATATATACAGTTAGGAGGATTTGGCTCAAGGACATCACCAGGAGTATAATTTGGCTATACATGAAAATACAAGTTAGAATTTAGTTTAATTATTGCTCAATAGACATCAAAACTTGGTTCACATACCTTTACGATAAAAGCAACTGTATTGTGTTCTGAGCAACGAACATCTGGAAATATTTTTTCAAGCGGTTTAAATTTCCTAAACTTTTCTACTATTTTTCTCCTCTTTTCGTCATCAGCCTTTAACTGTGGATTTAATTCAACGACAGATTCAGAAACTCCCGACGACTCCAGTTCCTCCAAATTTTCTGGTGGATCTACTGGCTGTTCTATGATATTTTCTGCCGCACGAAGGAGTAACGCATCATCTTCGTCTGGGAACTCCACAGCGTTAGGGTCATTTGACGACTCGGTGTCGTCATTTTCAAAAATTTCCTCCATTTCAACGCATTCCATATCAATTATAACATCACTAGCTTTTCTACATGCTTTCCCATCCTCTTTGGAACTACGAGCAGTATTTTCATTATCGTACTTAATGACCACAGTATCCGTATTTTTAACAGTATCCTTTGATAATACTTCATTTTTGGATATTTGTGCTTCAATGTCATCAGGTTGTCCTTGACTATTCTCCTGTGTATACATGGGTGGTGATTCTGGAACACGGTCTAGAGACTCCTGTGACTCAGCTGCATTTCCACTCGATGGTGACGACTCCTCCATGACTGTTAACCTTAAAATTTTTTGTCGAATATCGCTCAAACGCCAATCGACACAGTAGACAATGATGATACTCGATTAAAACTTAAATTTGTACCAACAATACATAAACTGTGAAGTGAAATGTAGTACAGAAAGTATGTTTACAACCGAATTTTGACGATGTCAAGAATATAAAAATATGATAAAATGTGACTTGGTAAACGGTAATCAACCAGTAATCTCTAGTTATATAGCACATCGATACATTTTTTAGTCACTGACTTTCTTCACACTTTAAATTATTCATTTCTACGCTGTGATGCACTATGCATGCACTACACCGAAGTACAAAAGTGAAGTGTGAACATAAACATAACAGACTATAACAGACAGAGACAGAAAAATAGAAGCATGTTTTGATTCCGTTCCGTACAGAAACGTATCTCTTCATCTCATCTTGTTATATAATCCAAATAGCAAACAAAGTATTTACGTCGAATACATAACATACCTGTTTTTGTGCCAAAGAAGGAAACCCATGATTCATGATGATGTTCTTGATGGTTTTGTTAGCATCTGTGTTGCTTTGTTATCATCGATTAAAAAGGGAAAGGAAATGGAAGGATGTTTTGGCTTCATCATTCATTGATAGCTATAGAATAGGAGTAAATACGCAAACGCAACAAACGGATAAATACATTTACATTTACGGAATGCGAAACGTTCACCCTTTCCTGGCAAAATGGGTTTTATCCAAAAAAAGGTTCCATTTCTAAAAAAGATGAGAAATGGGCAGCAAATAGTACATGCTTCAGATTTGCTTTTCCGGTTTTGAAATATTGTCTTGGACAAAAACAACTTGAAGATCTCGAATATATATTTTTTATTGAGTCTAACATGAATATATGTAAATTAATTTATCTTGATGAGGAGGAACGGAGGAAGGTTGTAATATACGACAAATTCCGTTTTGACATGAAACTACATACATTCAAACCTCATTTTTTTGGCATACTAGACGACATCATATTATGAAAAATATATGAATTTGTTTTCAAATTTGTTGGTTGCATCTGAATTGTTTTATACTGGATTTTTTTCAAATTGTTCATTGCGTAGAAAATTTTTATTGTGAATTTGCAAAATGATTGTTTTGCTAGTTTATAGGTCTATTCGTTTGAGGCTATTCGTTATAGGTTTTCGTAATAAAATGTATTTAGATCAACAAAAATTTACAGTAATTATTATGGGTTAGGAACGCGCGTGAAGATGAATCAGTTTTGGGATTTGAGTTTGGCATTAAAAATTTAAAACTGATTGAGTTCATGAAACCCTTTTTAGTAGAACAACACCGTGCAAGCAAACATTTGAAAGGAATGTGACGCACGTATGTACGTACAATTACTTATCCGGATGTATATCTACAGTAACTTATTGATATTATTATTGGACTACAATTTAACCAATTAGTTTTCATATTTGACACGTTCGAAGGCGGAAGTTATAGCCTATATATCTTTCATCCGTGCATCCGGTTTTCCTACGGCGGTACACTTTTGTCGTGCTGCTCTGCATCGATAGGTAAATGTGATAATTAAGAATAGCATTTTTAATAAATTGGAACAAATTAAAATATCATTGCCATATTGTTAAAATCAAGTAAGTGAATAAATAGACCAGTTTTCAATGGGGAACTCACAAATGTCAACGCATTTTCTCTTATAAATTAAGCAATTCAAACTAATATGCTTACATGAGTAATTTACACTGATAATTAAGTAGGCTATTTTATCACCTGAATATGAACTTCCGCTTGTTGTATTAATAGAAGGGAAATATTGAAGTACGGCAGCAGTTTCAATTGGCAAATCCTGGAGTGTTTTAACGGAAGTGAAAAATATACCGACATATCAGCACTTTCAGTCGTTTTGTTGTTCCAATGATAACAAACATTCAGTTTCGGTCTGTCTATCGACGGTGTCATTCGAGTTTTACTTGATCAGTAATAAACGCTGACAAAAGTTATCCGTGCATTTTTTAAACAACAGCATTGCTTTCTATTGATGGGGTGAAGTGAGATTTGGAATCATTTTCTCATAAAATGTGCAAAGTGATTTGCCTTTCCCTGAGAGGTTGCTGCTACTTTGCAGCAAGTGTTCATATTGTAAGATGTAAAATTATAATTAATTTACTTTTTAAATTATAGTACAGTCTGAGAATTTGTCTTTATATGTTAAAATTTAAGGTAGATGCATTGTTCATGGCGTGGTCTTACATCTTTGACGTTGTGAATGTGAACAAATTTTACTGGCAAGCATTTTACGATGACGTAAGTTATAGTTTATACTTGTGAAATAATAAATGTAAAGTACCATGTACTTACGTAAGTGATATATAAGCTTGTAACGAATTATATTTTTTACTTAAAATTTTACAGCCTTTCGTGACAACGTACCTGACATGGTTAGGTATTTACATTTTTACGTCGCTTATTTTAGGATGCCTAATATTTCGGGCAATAGAAACGGTAAGTCAAAAATATTTATGATATAATCCCTTAAAAGTATATTTGTTCAGACAGAATTTAAATAAATGCTCTTCAGGAAGCTCCAAAGTTGATGGGCGGAGCTGCAGCTACTTTCCTGGTAATCCAAGTTATAGCCTTTGTACTGACACTGATGTGGTGGTATCCTATTCCGCCTGATTATGATCCATACGGTCTCATGGAATCTGCTCGAATCGGGCGATTTGTTGTGCGTTGCATTTCTACATTGGTCTATATGTTGCTTTTGGGAGCGTACATTAGGGATGTTCTTCAGAAGGACAAGATAATTTTTGATCAAAGGCAATGGGGAACTTGTCGCAAATAAGAAATCTCCGAAAACAGTTTAAAATTGTTAAATTTTACTGCTTTTTATTCAAGAATATTTCTCTACAATAATATTGTCGTTTTTACAGTGAAATATTTTTAACGATTGCTTAAAATAATGTTTGCCTTTATGTTAATGTTTTATTTTTGCATATACTCTGCATCCTTAACATGGCGAGTCCATATTACCTGTGACATATTTTACACCGTGAGCTCGTCTATCCAAAATTCGAAAGAAATATTCAATTTCAGAGATTGCGTCTTCTGGCAAGTCTGTACAATGAACTGCATTCTGGGCTTTGGATATTCCATGGCGTGCTCGGAGTGTCTGTGGACGCACTTTCCTTGCAAGATCCTTTTATCGGAAAAACATTGTTCAGATATTTATAATAAAAAACAAATAATAAATCAATGCTATTATTAATGAACTCACAGGGTCTGGCGGCCCAGCACACAATCGTAAATGCTCAACAGGATTTGGAGCATTACATTGTTGTTCACATCCTTTCAATGCCAACTCAACTACAATGCATGGTTCTATGGAAAGTTCATCCACCATTTCCTAGACCCAAAAATTATTACAATATAATATATAACGTTTCACGCAAATTAAATAAGCATACTATACCATCATTGTAGACTTTGCTTTACCCAATATTCTGATTCAACGTATATACGCTTATAAATCTCATAAAATTCTTCAGTCTGTCGTTTGTTCAGCCAAAACATTCCAAATCCAGTTATTTCAAATCCAGAAGCTGCAATGTCTCCCAAAACAATACCCGCCCGACCTACATTTCATTAATATGTATAATCTTTTTTCAATGAAAAACTTAAACCTTATGAAATGATGCTTTGCACAAATTACCTTCCCGAACAATATGTGGTTTGATAACGCAGCAAGTTGTGGCTGCAAGCCGTATTTCAGATGGAAGCGTGCAACGAGGACATCCAGAAAAGAAAAAACTTGCATCCTGTATTAGTGCATTTTGATAATCACAACAAGATTTATGAATTAATCAACTTAATATTGACGTTATTCACCTTAGTCATACATTCGGGTGTATCTGAGTAATAAAACCCATTCATCATTTTGTCACGACCAAACAAGGCACGCAAACTCTGATGATTTTTCAAAAGACATTCTTGTGGATCCAGATCCTCACCAACTAAATGCTTCAGCTTTTCCGTTGCTTTCTCCGACATAAGTAGGAATGCGACAACAATCTTTTCATTTAAAGTATGAATTGACTGCCTAACAGAAATAATTCTTGTCAATAAGTGAGATACTAGCGAAATATGTTAGATCAAATTGTTACAAAAAACATTGATATTTCTATTTTTTTAAATTAGCGTACAGGTGAAACTCCTCTCCCTCATCTGGTTTACAAAACTCATAAGCCATTCCCTTTGTCATTCTTGTCATTTTCGCGAATAGTATCCGGAAACATTTTTCTAATCGTTGCACAATACATGGCAAATTTTCCACAGCTTCTGGACGGACCAAGAGAAAAGCTCTTTCACACATTGGCTCACAATAATCTCTACTTATTCCATCTCCGTAATCTAAAATTGTCATATGTCTTCCCAAAATGTACAACTTGTTTCCAACAAACAAGTCTTGCAATTTTACAGTTTCTAGCTTTGTTCGTCTCAGGAATAACTTTTGTCGATCCAAGTCTTTCTGTTGTGCAGAAAACAAAGGATTTATGTAACGAAGGATATTTGAAAGATAAATCAGGATGCAAATATTTATTTTCTGCCACTGCTTACCAACTCAATAGTTCCATCAAAGTGAAAGTAAGATAGCAGCAGTCGTTTTTCAATTTCAATCTTTTCATTGTACCAATCCGTAACAAATACGAGCTTGAATGGAACTTCCTGAAGTGTATAGTAAAAATGTTTGTTTTATTGTATCGTTAAAAACGGTTGCCATTTTATTAATTTTCACAATTTTCAGTTAAAACTGTTGCTGATTACCTTCCGGAATGGAGCTTTATATCCAAATCCTTCACAAGGGTTTACCACAGGTACATCTGTCAAATCAGGAAACTTATTTGCCCCTGGTCCACGCTGGAAACAAGACATTCTGCAGTGGCATTAATTTTTTAATAATATGCAGATAATTGTTGACTTTTATTTTTTGAGTCTTTGTAAAAACGGACCCATATAAGTCTTTTTTTCTTTCATAATAATTCGTATAGAAATCCAGAATTTGTAGTTTGTTATTGACTTCATACTTCATTTTGACCATACATTCACAGGTTTCTAATGGTTTTGTTTTGTATGTTTGCTACATATTACTATAGGTTAAAGTTTTAGATGACAACAACTGAAACGAAGTCACACATTATAAAACACTTTTCTAAAATCAATAATGAATTTTTTGGTTAAAAAACCATATGCAATGCAATATGCAATATGAAAATAACTGAACTAGGTGTGTATTAATAATAAAATTTTCAACATAATGTTACGCATAAAAATGAAATGTATTTGATATTTTAAAACCAAGTTAAGGTTTAAAAACATTAACTTTATAAGATCAACATTTTATATAAAAACTCTACTGTTACAAATACACGAGCTAACCGCTTATGTATTGTTTCTTATGCAAAAATGGAGGTGATATGTTAACTCTTAATGATGAGAAATTGACACTTGCCACAAAATCAGAACTAACGGATGACGTAATTGTAATTTGGTTGATACGTTTTAAAATAACTCAGTTTTTATTTCTCATTATTTTTTAATTAATTGTAGGCTTTTTCGAAATTACTCATTTTCTCTAAAAATCTCTCTCCTTTTTACACGCACACTGACTGACTCTGTCTCTCTCAACTTGCCTTCTTCTCCTCTGTCGTTCCGTTCACTTCGCTTTTTCGTGTCAAAACGTAACTCAAAAAAAATGTTCTAGAACAAATAGCTCGTAGACACCAATATACCACACATTTTTCTCTCAGTGGCGTTGTTTATACACATGCATTTCATTAGCTATTATTGACTACATTTATATCATCCTCCCACCATGAAATGGACGGGAGTCTATTTCATAAAAAGACAGGTATATACGACTACTAAATACATAACATAATCGCTTAGACTAAGTGGGCGTAAGGGAAAACCTCTTGTTTCAAGTAAATTTATAAAGAGGAAAACCTTGCGCAACTCTCATCCTAAGAAAGTTCCATTCGGCCACTTCAAAAACTTAATTAAATCTATTTGGTAATTTTACAATTCTTCCACTCCTAGTAACCGCTCCTTTCTGTTGAATTGATTTGGTCCACTCGTTCTTCACGTCAGCTTCCAATGTGTACACTCGTTGTACCGATCTCACAATTTCGCCTTTCTCAGTTTTTAGCTTGGCTAATCTACACACTCCATCCTTTCCAGGAATTAACTCAATAACTCGGCCTAGGGGCCACTCAATTCTCTTCACATTATCGTACCCAATCAGTACTAAATCTCCAATTCTCAACTCTCTACTCTTTTCCTTTGGAGCTCTGTTGACCAACATCGACAGGTACTCGTTAAGGAAACGCTTTTTTAACTCATTTCTCAAAGTGAGCATGTAACGCAGGCGGAATCTCATTTTCTCGCCCTCACTCAACTCTCTCTCTGGAAACCTCGTGTTTCCAAATGGGTGTAAGAAGATATAAGGAGTAAGTGGCTCCAAATCTTCATTACTCTCACTCACGTATGTCAGCGGACGCTCGTTTATCACATCTGACATCGTTCTCAAAAGGGATCTCATCTCATCCCAACTCAATGACCCTTTTCCAACGGTTCTCTTTAGGAGGTCTTTAGCGGTGCGGATTACTCTTTCCCACCAACCTCCCCACCAACTCGATGTCACAGGGTTGAATTTCCACTCAATTTTGGAAATTCGCCCTCTCTCACTCAATGTACTCCAATCTATCTTCTTGAATAGATTGTTTGCTCCGTGGAAATTAGTACCATTATCTGAATATATAATGGCAGGTCTTCTATATTTCTCAATAAAGTTTTCCAACGCTCTCATAAACGCATTGGTACTTATTTTTCTCACCAGTTCAAAATGAACTGCTCGGTAAACTCCACAGGTAAAGATCACGAACCATGCTTTTCCTCCACTGCGAAGAATAAGTGGTCCCGCTAGATCAACTCCCACAATCTCAAAGACCTCAGTGTCTTTTACCCTATCTAACGGAAGGGGTGCTGGCTCTGGTACAATGTTCTTTGCAGCATGTCTGCGACAACGATAACATTTGCTGATCACTCCTTTGATCGTATGCCTGGCCTTTAAAATCCAGTACTTCTTTCTCAAACATGTGGTGACGAATCCCACTCCAGCATGACAGCACATACGATGTGTGTCCTTAATCAGCTGTTTCACAATCTCGTTTTTGGAT
>JAHZMT010002475.1:0-23945 GCA_027743785.1 Sinhomidia bicolor
TTAAAATACCTACCATCTTTGTGTCCGCTTTTGCGAGTATAAATCCCGAGTTGAGCAGTCTGCTTCAGCATCAGTTCTATTTTGACTTTTTAACAAACCTCAAAATCTAACCAAATTTTAGTGGATTTCCACAACACCACCAAAAATCAAAATGTCCAAGTTGGTAAGTCAGTCAATTGTTTTCTGTAAAAATTACAATTTAGAAAAAATAGTAAAAATTGGGTATAAAATGCTCTTGTTTTCTTAACAAATTTAGTTCGCTGTTCTCCTTTTCGTTGCCATGTGCATCGCCGTTGCTACTGCAATCCCAGCTGCTGACCCAGAACCTCGTGCTCTTCCCATTGCTGGACCTGGAGCTAACCCACAATTCTACTACGTCTACGGTTAAACATAAAAGGCTACCCTTGCAACACCTGAATCCTGATTACTGGCCCCAATGACTGCGTTCCTGAATCCAATTTGATTATCCATGGCACTCTTGTTGAACTTTCATTGACATCTTAGATTGTTCAAAAAATAAATAAAATATCAAAAGTTCCAATAATTTTTAAACTACCATACCGAATTAATTTTACACTTGCATACAATGAAATTAACATATAAGAGACTGCTATGCCATCATCCAGTGAAATGGTTTTTCAAATTTTAACTATTCAAATTTTTAAATTTCATATTTTGTCGCGCTACAAAATCCTCACAGCCAACTGTTATTATTTTTCATCCCCACTTCTTTGCTATTTACAATAATAAAGGTTTGTAATAAATAAAGACACATTAAAAAATAGTACGCATTATTGCATCATTGCAAGCAAGTAATCAAGTAACAACAACGGTCAACGATAATGATGATTGACTATTATTAATGTTGACTTTCGGTTTTCTTCAAATGAATTTTTTTATGATTAAGTAGTTTATATATCAAAATTAAATATGTAACCAGGGGTAAAGTAGCTTATTAATCAAAGAGTGCAACCGGACGTTAGCTCATTTTTCAAAAAAATGAGCAAAAAAGATTTAAGATTTAAAAATTTAAGAAATATTTTTTGTGTATAACAAAATCTCTGATTTCATTTTTTTACTAAATTGATTTTCATTCGGTTGCTTTACATATTACATAGAAGAAGGAATGACCAGTATTATTTGTATTTTTTAACTTAAGAAACTGTTTTGCTTTCAAAATTATTTAGTTATTACCACTTCATCGTCTCAATTCTTTTAGCAAATTTAATATTTAGCTAGTTTAGGTATTTTGACACTGTCAAGTTAAGTTGCGTTATTATTGCTTTAAGCACAGCTTGTCGTTTACACAGCGACAGTGTTACAGCGGTCTCAGAAAAATACATAGGCATTTGATTGCTTATATAATTTTTGCCTACTTAAAATAATAAAAAATAAACAGTTACTACCTAATACATACTATACTACAACAATACACAAAATCCAATTTCAAGCAAAATTAAACCAAACTCATAAGTATTAGCATTTAAAAACGATAACAAAAACTACAAAAATTAACACATTTTTTTGTGTTTCGCTGGAGAATCTGGGCCAACTCTAACCTATGAGCGGATTATGTACCTTTTGTCGATATAAATCTTACAGTTTTTGCGCTTATATGATTTTTTTGTCTCGTATTTATTCATAGTCTCATGCTGGTATTTTTTGCTGTTGTTTACAAATAGGTGGTAGCAAAAAGTTGTTTGATGATTAACAAAACCGAAAAGAAAAACACGTTGTCATGAAGTTAATAAATAATAAAAAACTTAAATAAAGTTTGCGCTATACGTGTTATTTTTTCCTTTTCTTACTAAATACCTACTTGAGTTCTATCCATTGACTGCTCTGTATTCCGGAAACGTGGTTTGTTAAAATCCAATACCAACATAAATGGTATATAAATTATTACCGACCTTCGCTAGCGACGTTTTTCTGTGTAAAAACTTATGTTTTATGATTTGGAAGATGACAGGAAAGGATAAAGGGGAATCGTAATAATAATTTTTTATAAAGTTGCATAATGCATTGAAACAGAAGAATTTTCATAAAATTTGTACTGTACCTATTTGACCTTATAAAATACAGATATTTATTTAAAATTTGGTTCTTACCACTGGACAAAGTTTTGCTACAATTTATAGTACTATGGACTTTATAACTTTTTTGCATCCTTCTCAAGTCATATAAATAGCGGGCCATGAGCTGACTTCTTCATCAGTTTGCAAACACTCACAACTTTGTCCAAATCATTTCAAAACAATTTCCGTGGAACTTTCCGCCACAACAAACTAAATCTTCAACATGGCCAAGTTGGTAAGTACACTACACTCACGATTAAAATACTAGTCTAGTATATTTTTTGAAATTTTTAAGCCTACTACAGTTTATTAATTAATAGTACGGAGTACAGAGTTTAATTAGTTTATTATTATTTTTCTTTCTAACAAACGTTTCCACTTTTAAAAAAATAGATTGCTACTCTCCTCCTCGTCGCCATGGTTGCTGCTCCAGCTGCCTACCCACAACTTTATTACTACTACGGTTGAGAAATTTTCCAAATCATTTGACACTACCATCGTTGTCACTTTAAAAATGCTGTTGTAACTAAATCATCATTACCGTCTCCATTATTTGTACATATAACACCTCTATATAAATGTTGAAGATGTTTGAAAAATGCAATAAAATCTACTGAACAGCATAATTTGAAAACTTAACTTATTATTAAATAATTACTCTAGTATGTTTACAATTTGCAAATAACAGTTTATAATAACAATTTGCAACTTCAACTATTGTGACAGATTGAGCATTGCATAAATAGGTATTGCCATTTACCTTCACTTTACCTTACCTTGACAATGAACAAAGACTTCCGATACAGCAAGCACTGTTCAGATCATAGAGAATCATACTAACAGCGCCAATCTGTCTTTTAAAATTACTTTTTGTAAACCAAATCATATATAATCAAACAGTATGTATCAGAGCAAAAAATAATATTTTTGCAGGAATCACTGTCTGTGTGCAATGAACTTAATTGTTGTTGGTGGTAATAGCAATTTAGGGTAGTTAATAGGATATTTAACAATCATGTCTTTGTACGTTTGTGGTTGTTCTGGCTGCTTTGGAGATCATTATTCGGATGAAGCAAAGGTAAGATGAAAGAACGCAAAAAAAGTTGCATAAAACTTACAATGACATCATTAAAATATTGTCATTTTGTACTAGCAAACAACTAAGCATTTTTAATTTTTATATGATTGTTAGTCCTTATAATCGGAATGTCGCTGTCGCATATTGCTGATGATGTTGAAGTCGCTTCCTCTGCGTTTACTGAATTTGACATGGATGAGAGGAAGGAGGAGGATGATGCCTGGAATCAGTTTTATGAGCACGAAGAAAAATTTACCCCGACGGTGGTGGTAAAGCAGGAAATTTCTGAAGACGTTTTAAATGATTCCGCAAATGTCGAGGTTAAACAAGATGAGGAGTTTACTGCGACTGAGAGGAACACGACGAGCTACTCAATAAAAAATGAAAGTATTGATGATTGTTTGGGAGAAAAGAGTTTGGCAAGTCGACGGGAGTTGAGAAAGCGTAAATGTGCACAGAAAAAGGATGCTGACGATTTGGCAGAGGAAGAGATACAAGATGATGGGGAATGGATACCGGAGGAAGATGATGATTGGGCTTCATCGAAATCAAAACGAAGAAAGACACCCTCAAGGAAACCTACAGCTAGAAAAAATGTAGTTTCTCCGAGCAGACCTAAGAAGACTCCTCATCAAGGGAAACGCAGAAGTGGTAAAGTAAAATCTAAAGAACTAGTAGCAGAACGGAGCAGTTCTAAGGGCAATCGTAAAAGAATCAGTGAAATGACGCCAGAGGAAGCAGAGCGAGAACGAGCTCGTTGGCGTGCGAAAGGCGAGAAGGAAAAGGAACAGCGTCGTCGAGCAGCAGAAGGAGATGAAATTATGGCGGAAGGCAACGCAACAAGTCCAGGAAAACGGAAGCGACTGCGAATTTGTGAAATGTCTCCAGAACAAGCGGGACGTGAACGTGCTCGATTGCGTGCTAAAAGGGAGCGTGAGAAGGAGCGTAGGGAACAAACAGTTAAAAATTACGTGTGGGAGCAAAGTGACGCTAGTTGTATAAAAACACCAGGAAAGCGGAAAAAGCGTGTTGCAGACATGACACCAGAAGAGCTGAAAGTTTACAGAGAAAAGGAGAGGGAAAGGTCAAGAAAAAGGCGAGAAAGGGAGAAAAATATATGTGATCCTGAAAAACGTAAGCAATTTGAGGAGCGGTACGCAGCAAAACTTGAAAAATTAAAGCTTAAACGAGCATTGGCAAAAGAAGGTGCATTACCCAAGGAGGACTTGGCTAGAATAGAGGAGCAGAAGCGAAAGGATCGAGAAAGGAGGCAAGCAAAACGAGCAGCAATGAGTTTAGAAGAAAGACGGGAGGAACTTCAAAGGAACAAGCTTTATAAATTAAACCTAATGGCAAGACTTTCAGAGGAAGAGATTGCTGCAAGGCGAATGCGAAAGTACATGGAGACACAGGCGAGATTGGCAGAGATGGATCCGGAGACAAGAAAAGCGTATCATGAAAAGCAAAGAGTTCGGAATCGAGAAGCTGCTCGACGGAAGGCTGCTAGATTAAGGTCAAATCCAAAAGTACGAGATGAGGAGACGCTGAAGCAATTACGGGAAAGGAAAAGAAACTACTGGCATAATATGCAACCAGAAAGAAAAGCTGTTTATTTGGCCAAGTTGAGGGACTATCATAAGAAAAAGATGGAAGCGTGGAAGGAAACCGGAGAGTGGGATCAAATCAAGGAGAGGATGAAAGAGCGGAATAGACTGAACTCAAAGAGAAGAAGGGAATTAGGACTTAATCGGAGACGAAAGGGGAGGGAACGTGTTTTGGGGGTAAAGACACCAAGAAAAAAGGCGTCTGATTTATCTGAAGAAGAAAAGGAGATATTGAGGAGGCGTAGAAGAGAATACAAGATTAGAAGAAAGCTTGCCGTTCAAAAATTGTTGAATATGGGCATGTCATTTGAAGAGGTTGGATATCAACATTTTAAAAGTACTTTTATTATATTTTAATTGTTACTTTCAATATTTTTATTATTTTCCTTTCAGATTCAGCAACGTACAGAAACGCCAGAGCAGCGGGAGCATCGCATCATCAGAAAACGGATTCAGAAAGCCAAGAGTACTCTTCGAAAGCAACTTGAGGGACAAGGGGCTAGCGACCAGGAAATCCAGAAAAGATGTGAACAACTCAAGCAGACATACCAACCAGTTCGCAAGTTTCGACCTTACAAGGCGCAGCCAGACAAATGGAAGCCACCAAATCCGGAAGAGGTAGAGAAGTTAAAAGCAGAGGGACTGGACAATGTGGATAATCTCAAACCATTGTCGTTGGTAACCAACACGACAAGCTCCACAGTACCAAAAAGACGGCGGAGAAGAAGAACTTCTAAAAAGCCTCAGCAACCAAGTCAAATTCCTCCACAGCCTAGTTCACCCTGTAAACGGGCTGTGGTGCCCGTAATTTCTTCCTCAACCTTCTCTGGTGTGATAATTAAAAGAGAAGAACCTCCAACCGAACTGATTTCCTCAAGTCAAATTCAGACTTGTTTCCTTTTGTCATCACCTATCGCACAAAAGCAGGAACAAAGTCAAAATTCTCTGCCCCAAACGCCTAATTATTCTCAGACACAATCAGTTACAGTATACCAGATTCAAATTCCTTCTCAGCAACAACTTGTCACTATATCTTGTAATTTTCAGCAGATACCGGCTAGTATTTCTTATCATGAAGCAAATGCGTCTTCCTCCGCTGCTGATCTTGTCAATATATGCGTAGAAGATACGCAAGTTGGTGGTTACGATAATCAGTACGATATAAATAATGCTGGCAGTTCTCAAAATGACGACTACGGAAACAGTTATTATGAAGAAGACAAGAAGGACGATTACTCCCCTCCTGCGACCCCAGTCGAAGATGAAGGCAATATCGCCGGAGATTGTTCCACCACTCAAACGCAACCCCTTGACTCCATAGTCGAGGCAACGCCACCACCGCTTGTAGTTGAAACCAAACCCAGTGGCAGAAAACGAGCAAAAGGCTTAAAACGTCGAGCTGGACCGTCAAAACCAAGAGGTGCAAGAAAATCGAGCAAGTCAGTACGGGATGTTGTTTGTGACGAATGCGGTCAAAGCTATAACAAGCAGTATTTGACGTCCCACAAAAATCAAATGCATAATCCTAATTATGACAATCAAACAAGAATGTGTCGCCTCTGTGGGGATGTATACACAAGCACCCAGCGCTGGTATAAACATTACATTCGAGACCATGAAAAATTTGGTGAGTCTCTTGCCGCCAAAAAGTCTCTAATTTGTGAAGAGTGCGGATCAACTTTTGTGAGCAAGTGCAATCTTCAAAAGCACCAGTACTTTGTACATGGCGAGGGGCAGAACAAGGATAACTACATTCAGTGTCCACAGTGTCCTGACAAAACTTTTAAAGGAAAGGTGGGCTATAATTCGCATTTACAACGATACCATCCCGACTTGCTATCCACAGGCTTTATTTGCTACCGCTGTGGGGAGAAATTTTCAAATTGGATATTGATACGAGAACATGTCAAAACTGTTCATCCCGAAAGTCACTTCCCTTGCCCGTACTGCACCGTCACCAAGTTTTCTCAACTAGGCTTGTACTTTCATTTTAGACGGTGCACAAAAATAAATGGTGCTGAGAGGAACGAAATGAGGAGAAAATGTGAACAAGAAGGAAATGTGTTTTCCTTGGAGGAGATGCGGTTAACTTGTGAATTTTGTGAGAGACTGGTGATAGTTTCTGGGCTAACTAGGCACTATCAAGAGTTTCATAACGTGAAGGAAGACAAGTTTACTTGTTCTGTGTGTCAGAAAAGTTTTACTACGAGAGGGTTTTGGGCAAACCACTTGGAGGAAAGGCACCAGTGGCCTGTGGAGGATTTAAAGGGGATGTTGAGAAAATTAAATGCAGTGAATAGGGAGGGGCTAACAACGGTTGCAAAACGAAGTCAGTATGCTAGACCGTCAGAGAGCATGCCATGTGCGAGAAGGAGAAGAAAAACTGGGCAAACTGAATCTGACGCCGGTGGGGAGAGAAAAAGAGGTCAAAAGTCCAAGAAGCATAAAAGCAGTAGTGGAAGGGAAGAGGAAATAGAGGCGCAGGAAGAGTATGAGAAGGAGGTTAAGCAAGATTGGGATTCAGATAATCATAATGATCAGAAGAAGGTGAAAAGGAAAAAAAGAAAGATAACTGTGATTGCCGAAGAGGACGATATGGGAGCTTAAACATGAAAAATAGATAGATGATATTATTATTAGATGAATAATTTTGTTTTACGGAGTAACAAAACTGCAGAGTCTACATAAATTAGAAAAATAAATGATTTTGCATTTTTCATTTTGTGTAGTCAACAATTTGACAAACTAAATTAATTTTTTAGTTGAATTCATTAATCATAGAACACCATATAAACATTCATGCTTTTTGTAAAAAATACAAAGAAAACTGTCTTCTGTGGATTACTTATGTGGATTCACTCACTGTATTCAAGATGTACCTATGTGAAAAATTTGCAACAACTCTTCTTTCGTGTTAACTTTTACTAAAACACCCAATTTCCTTCACTCCATTAAAATACGCAAAAATAAACAATTACTGGCGATTTTTTAAGAAACTATATAGGTACACACGTTTTGAAAACTTCGCTTTCTCAGGTTTCATGAAGTCATTCAAACACTTTGTATTTAAAACTTTTCATAAAATCTCGTCACATTTTGTCACAAATAAAATGTGCCTTTCTGTTCATTTTAGTAAATTGTTTTCTCGTTTTCGCACTTTTTATTTAATATTTTCAGTTTAAACCTGTAAACAACTTTTAAAGTTTGTTTCTCCTGAAAATAGGAATTTCAGAAACTTTCCACGTTAATGGTATATAGGTAGTCAGAAATTCTATCAAAATAGATAGATGATATTATATAAAAAATTACATAAGGTTTACAGAGTTGTATAAGTTGCAATAAGTTTTCTTTCTTATTAAAACACCGAATTCAACCCACTCCACTAAAATACGCGTAAATTAGGAGATTCACACAGCGATTTTTAAGGGATCCATAAGAACTCGGTATCTTGTTACGTGTCTTTTTGTTAAAAGTCCTTTCACTCTAAAAATCAGTGTGAATGCATGCATGGCCATGGCAACCTTCAGTTCAGCATAAACGGTTTAAGGTCAGGAATTTTATGAAACTAGTAACTCTTTCTTAAGAATGCATAATACTGTACCATCCATTTAACAACCTGTAATAAATGTGCAAAAAATATGCAGCAACTAACAAGTAGTAGTGTAGTGTAGCCAACAAAAACAAGTTCATTAGGTGTTCAGATCAGTTCAAGAAAAATCTACTTTTGTAATTGATAATTTAATACCTAAAAGTTCATGTATGCCATATCCAGATCCAGCCAGTAAAGCACAATAGTAAAAAATAATATGTTACTGTATGTACCTGTAATTTTTCAATTTTTCAAATCTTCATCTCAATTTGATTCTAATGTCATATCGTCAGTATAACATTGCTTTGTAGTTTGTAATTAGCAACAAGGAAAATGTTTTGCATTATGTATATTAGCTACCTACCCACTGACGTAATAATAATAATGGCTGTTGTACTAGCTTGTACAATCTTTTCTTCCAGATATTATGTATAAAAATGTCAGAAAAATTATATCTCTTTGCAGGGTTTATTTGCACTTTTGATCGTTTGCGATATCACCGGCAGGTCAATTCCACACTATTAAATGCTGTGTTGATGTTATGTTGTGCATAATAATACAACATAAGAAATAATTAACTTGCACCATTTTCAAATAATGAATAGTTAAAATGTTGTAGCCTTTTATCAGTAGTGCACGGAATTTGTGAGGAAGATGACCTTGGTTTGTGTCAAGAGCATATATACCTATTCCACACTTTTAAATTACACCTTTTACAGTATTATTTTGTTTTAACATTCAGCTAAAAGAACATAAAAATAACACTTCATCTTTTTAGACATATTATGTCCTTGTAATTGGAGCAGATTGTTGAAATAATTATTAACCTGATGAAAAGTGTATAATAAGTACTCTTCTCTTGGTGCTCTAAAATAACAGGAATTGGTGCTTTTAAAGTCAAAAACTGAAATTGATTACAATAATACATCAATTGATTGTCATTTTTATGTGTTTTTCTGTCAAGTAAAAAAATAATTTAAATATTGTACGTACGTAGGTCAGCTAGTCAGCTTAAACGCTTACGCATGCCTACATATATCTACCTAATTCGTCTATAAAAATCCAGGGAAATAAAATCCAGTGAGAAATGTAAAACAACTACACAAGTTTGGTTTCTAGTGTTCTAATAGTAGTAATTAATTCTAGTAAAAAATATGTTCAGTGTACGTGCACACAGGAAAAGAACATTAATTCTCACAGCATGGAGAATTCAAAGTAATGAATGTGGTTACATACAACAACGCTGTTTGACATAATGCTGAATTTAAACTGAATGTGTATAAAAGGTTACTTTTTCAGTATAACTTTTTATTCATTCACTGATTAGCATTTTGATACATACCAACGAAAATCTGCATATTTTTTATCTCTGGTAAGAAAAATTTTTCAAAATGACAACAATGAACTCGGAAAAATCTTTCATTTTGGTGCTCGTCACAACGGTATTCTTTACTGTTTCATTTATTCCCGGATCCAACGCGCAAGTTAAACTTCGGTTCACTGCATCGGTTGGTACGTACGTACTTCATTATAAACGTACACATTTATATAAAGTTTTTATGTGAATAAAAATGTGAATGTTTTTCCCTGGATTTTTAGAGGTTCCCAGTATAAAATGCATTACGAACCCACAGCAATTCACGTTGGATATTAAAAACCGAACAATTTGCTTTTGCATCTGGATTCAGAATGTGGTTCCAACCTGGAACTGCCTGCAGGGTGATGGTAGAGCTGGGCTAGATGGTAATAGGGCAATATTTTTTTCTGTGAATAAAATATTTAAGTAGAAGTCTTTTTACTGAATTTAGGAAATGTAATATATTTTTCCTGTCTAGATTTGAAAATGCTTATGGATACACTTAGAAATTTTACTTCAATGATACCCACGTTTCCTTCATTGGAAGGCGAGGAGAGCTCTGGAGGAGAAGGTGACATGTTTAATCCATATCAACTGCCAGAACTTCCTTTTGGTGATACCAATTTCGGAAGGAATATGCTGCCTATATCACGTGATAGGAAAAATGACTCGAAACCTGAGAATGAAGCTGCTGAAAAGCCAGCTGCAGATGACGATATACCTTCAACAGCTCAAAGTGAGAAATCTGCACCAAAATCACAAAAGAATTCGATGAATCCATTTTCGGATATTTTATTTTAACTTTGCAAACAGGAAAAAGCAATTTTTCTTTCAGTTTGAATTTTTAACTAAATCATTTTTAGTTAAGGGTATTTTTGTAAAAAAAAATTAGTACGGTAATAAATCAGTCGACTATTTTTTCATGAATTTGGTAATATGCTGCACGAAAACTGGAACTTGATCTGTTTTCAGGTCACCCCAAACATAGGTACATATTCATATTACTACATATTTTGTAAAGCATATTTTATAAGTCATCAATGCAATCTTTAGTTAGAACGATGTACTTGCATCAGGATCAATGATAGTTTAAAATGTATGTCATGCAGGAAGTGTACTCATTCTGTGTGAGTAAAAATACAGAAATTTGGATTTCGTGGCTAAAAAGCTGAAGATGCGAATTTTCTTGTAGTCAACCAGCATAAAAGCAATTAACAGGTTGACTAGGTGGGGCAAAAAGAGACTGATCACATTATTTTTTAAAGAATGACAAATAAAAATGAATAAATCCAAAAAT
Organism: Sinhomidia bicolor; assembly: GCA_027743785.1. Classification (NCBI taxonomy): domain Eukaryota; kingdom Metazoa; phylum Arthropoda; class Collembola; order Entomobryomorpha; family Entomobryidae; genus Sinhomidia; species Sinhomidia bicolor. Next base: position 11,001 of record JAHZMT010002475.1, read on the forward strand.
AAATTTTTAAAACTGCAAACAAGCTACTTTCTGAGAGACCACTTATTGGAACTGAACTCGAGATGCCTATACAAAGCTAAAAAAATAGCACACATAAAGTAAGGTGTACTGCTTGTATTTAGAAAATAACCTTGAAAATCAGAACTACTATTTTTGTACATTGTGGTTTAGGTACAAATGATATATCTTTTTGGTATACAAAGAAAAGAAAAATACATAAATCATGATAATGACACCCTTGAATTTATTGAAAATGTAATTACAACGTTTCGTCACAACAACTACAGTGCAACTTAATTGGTAGTAAAAACGCAAAATATTCGTTAAAAATGCAAAGAAAGCCATTTAAGTTGATCAATGTTTTTTTCTTGACTCTTGACGTTCTTGTCACAATATAATTACGGTAGTTTTGTTTGATGAATGCCAAAATGAAAACTGAATCATTAATGTTGTCTATTGGTGTAGTACTCACAACTGTGTTCCTAGCAGCACTACTTCCAGTTTCGAAAGCACAAGCTAGAATAGAAATCACCGGATCTGTTGGTAACTACAAGTGTTTATTGCAAGTATTTTATTTATTTTTAATTTGAATTCAAATTATTACAGGTTAAGCTAAAAAAATCATTTTTTAATCCACAGAGATACCTAGTGAGGAATGTCTTGCAAATCCTGAAATAGTAGTATTCGATTACACAAACAAAACAGTTTGCCTTTGTCTTAAGATTATGAACAAGTTTGCAGTTTACAATTGCATAAAGGGTGATACCAGACCTAACATGGATGGTAAATAGTATACACCTATTGTAAATTATGACAATAAACTTTAACCTTCAAATAAAAATTTTGTTTTTACCCCATACTTTTTCAGACTTGAAGTCATTTGTAGATACAATTAGAGGTTACGCTGGAATGATTGTTCCAAGTCTAAAGCCTTCACCGACACCCACAAAACAGATATCATTTAGCTGAGGACAAGGAAAAATCGGTGAAACAGGATACTCATTCGGTAAAGCAGAGCATAAGGATCAAAAATGTTACGTCATCTTCATTTCTTCCATACTTGAATCACTTCTGTGAATAAGCATATGTGTTTTGCGGTTTTGAAGATTAGTGATTAATTATACGACAACCGCATTCCCAATGTAAAAAAATTTGATATGAAGCAGAATGCGCAAATAAATATATTTTGCTGCCGGGATTCTAAATATATATTTGTACTGTTTTTTCTCCAGCATTTTCATCAAATGGTAGCTCAATTTTGTACATGAGCTTGTACAGTTGTGTTTTTTGTTATTACGGAGTTGTTACATTCCTTGTGCGTATTAAAGTTGTTGTGAACCTCATATTCTGCACAAAGTTATAATTTTTACTAATATGCATTCTTAGAATTTGGGGTGTGTGCGTGGTATGGATGTCAGAATGATTAACTATTCAACCAGTCATTTAAAACTATTCAATTAGAAATCAATTAAAATTCAAATAAAATTCAAATAAGATGCAATTAAAATGTAATTAAAATTAAATTAAATTTCAATTCATATATTGTACGAAAAAAATTACAAAATAATTATTTTTTTTCATCGCATGTGTAAATAAAAATCAATTTGGTACACAATCAACCTTGAAAACGCAGTTAATACTTGAGCATGTTACGTCGTTGCGATATTATTTTATGAACACTTTAGTGACGAAATAAGTACTAAATCTAATTATATACAAAAAGTACTTACTATGAATAGTATCCGGGGTTGCCAATAACAAAATGATTTTTTATTAAAATAAATAAAATCAAAACCTTACCATCGCTCATTGCCCACAAATTTATTTTTTAGCTTGCAAAGCGTTTTGTCAATAGCAACTGTTAAAATACATTTTTTTGAAATGTCAACTGAACTAAGGCCACTATTTATTTTCATTCCCTTGGCAATTATAGTGGGCATTTTCATACAGTCAACGTCGCAAGTCAAGCTGGCAATCACAGGATCTATCGGTAATTTAATACCCATATACGTAAAGCTATACTTGTTTATTCACGTAGAAGCAGTAATAGCAGTAAATAAACCATGATTATTTTTTATTTACTCAAACGTATTTTTTAATTCTGGATTTATAGAGGCTCCCAGTTTTAATTGCATCACACACCCTCTGCAAATGTCATGGGACATTAGCAACAAAACAGTGTGTGTTTGTGTTTGGTTGTACGTGGTTCCATTTTGGAATTGCATGAAAGCCACTGGTCCACCTGAAATACCTGACGGTAAGATGATACCCTGCCGGATATAAAGTTGCAAAAGAAGACAAATAAACAAATATTTGAAAATAATTGAATATTTTATACGATAAAGTTTCTTGCGAAATTTACTGGCTAAATTTTATCTGGTAAACGAATACTTATTCATTTTTCTCGTGCAGGTTGGACTCTGTTAATGGGATCAATTAAAAAATTCTACAGACTGCTGAGTCCAGCGAAGAACAACAACACTTTGACCTAAACCTAAACTAAAGACTAGAATTCTTCATTAAAGAAAAATTCTTCCAAATATTAAATTATGGATGGTGGTACACCCAAAATTTATTTCATATTAAATGCTTAATAATTATTATTAATGATAGCTCACTATCGAAACCATAATTTTTTTTCTAGGACTCCTTCTCATTTATGAAAAATTCCAGAATTAAACAATATTTTTTGTAAAAAATTAACTTCCTTCCTTATAACCATACTTAAGGACTGTCTTTTCATCCTGCATTAAAAAGGCCAACGTCCTTTTTTATATCCCTCTAAAAGTTCAATAACTAGTTGTTATAACAGTAAAACACTTAATACCTACTTGTCACTTTCCTTTTTTTATTTTTTGGCAGTTGGTCTCATTTCATTGCTACTTACTACTAATACGTTTAACTGTTTAGGTATATTTCCCGTAATTTAAATAATGATCTTATACATTGTTGTAAACACATTCTTACTAGTACTACTATTACTACTACTGCCAGATAACTGCAAAAACATTCATGTCCGAATTGCGCTCGTAATGTTTTAGCGTAAATGTTTTGTAGACATGCTTGTTATCTGTCTGCAAGGTTAGCTTACCAAAGTCTGCATAGACTCAAGTTTAATTTCAACTCATTAATGATAAAATAGATTAGCTCATTAATGACGATTTATACCTAATTCGTGCCATAATGATTTTTAAAAAATGAAGTTCGTATTTAGCAAAAATTTCATTTTTTTGTTTCTTACGTAAAGTTAAGAGTCAAGAGGTATCTAGCAATTGTAATAATATGTAATAGTAACGTAGATCAATAAATATATTTTCAACTGACTCAACTTTATACCTGACCTTAGTCTAGCTAGCACATCATCTTCATTCATTTTCTTTGCAACAGCTCAAAGAAAAAGTCAAACGAAAGAAATACGCTGATACAGTATAAAGCTATATTGCGATATAGGCATGCCCATATAGACTTTGCGAAGCACGTACAATAAAATGTTGTAATGTTGCGATTGATATCGGTGATAATAAAGTGCAAAATGCAATTTCCTTACTAGACATTGTTGTATAGGTTAAGGTTAATAATGCATTAAATGTATGGTTTGTCTATATAACATTTCATTCATGCGGCAAAATTTACTCCTGTCAATATTATGCCAATTTGCAAGGAAGTTTTGCTTTTTAAAATATTTTTTATAGTTGTTAAATCTGTCAATGGAGGTGGTGGTGCATTTTCTGTGCTTAAAGCTATTTAAAAAAACGTTCAAAAAAATGTCAAGATTTTATTTGCAAAAAAAGGTTTCCTGGATTGTCTACCTAATTGCTAGCCAAACCGTGTTCACTGTTCCCAAGCCAGCGGAATCCAGATGGAGTCGTGTACGCAACTCAAGACATGAATCAGATAAAAGCTCTTATTTGAAATACGGAAACTTGCTAAAGCGTCATGCAGCTAAAGAGTGCAACGGTTTAAACAACTTTTTATACGACATCTCGACCATTGCCTTCTTTTTGGGGGTGACGTCCGTGATGATTGGCATATACACGGTTATCATTCCGTTTTTCAACGATCAAAAGGAAAGTGATGGCAGCTCCAATTCAGGCAATCTCTACGGAGATTTGTACTACGACTATCTTAAATATTATATTGCTGGAGGAGGCATGGAATCAAAAGTGGTAAAAGTTGAAAAGCGATCGGCAACGGCGAGCAACAAAAAGGGAGTGATTATCGTGGGTCTTAGTGAAGATGAGTTAAAGGCAAGACTAAATGTGCTGGGCGTGATTCTCGGGATATTTTGCACGGGAGCAACTTTCGTCACGTTGTTTCCCTCTCTGGTGGAAAACTTTTTTAACAAGCTGGACAGCTTTTTTGGGAGCAGGGGAATATGGAGACATTACTTGCATACGTACAATTGTATTAACACCAAAAATTTTTACTGAGACAATAGAAAAGTTTAAAAGGAAAAAAATAATAATGTATTTTTTTGTTAGTTCACTTTTTGTTGTTAATTTTATTTAAAACCATTAAAGAAATTATAATGGAGATAATATAAGGTAACGTGGCATATCGCTTTTTAATCAATGAACATGCTCGTGGATACGCCAAACGGTTACGCAAAATAATATAATAAATCCAAATATTTAAATTTGCTAACCATTTAAAAAATGTTTTTATTGTACTACTCATTCAACATTTTACTCAATTTACGAGCACTTTAAACAAATGTTCTGAAACTGTACAGTATTGTAGTAATATTAGCGTTTTGCAAAGCCTTCCTCCACAAACAATGCATATTCGTCACAAAGTCATTATCCGATCTCACGAGAAACACAAACCAACCAAAATCCACGTCATCCTTGTCACAATTATCCTTTACATAATTTGCACCCATTTGCCTAGCATCAGTCATTTTCTTTTCTTGCCCTAAATTTAATCTTTTGCTGGATGTATTAAAAGTTTTCTCTGCAATTTCCCTCAATTTCCCCATAATGAATACATCGTCCACCCAAAAAAATCCTCCTGCACTTTTCACCGAGTATATCTTTTGCAACCAGTCCATTGAAATTGCATAGTCATTTCCCAAACAGTAAGATGGGTACGTGTCCTCTGGCCATTCCTCGCTTGTGCTAAACCATTTTCCATTGGGATCTCTGGTTGGAGAGTCGTGATAAAAGTGGCAGTAAATATCAAAATATTCTTCTTCAAAGGAACTACTACTGTGGTTACTGCTGCTGGTAGCATTTTCACCATTTATTGCCTGCAACTCCATTTCTCTCTTGTGAATTATCCCTGGCACGTCCACAAACATATCATCGTCGGTTTTTATAATGAAGTCAGTCTGAGGACAAATCTCTTGAACAAATTTGTAACCCATTAAGTGCTTGTAAGTTAAATTTCTGTAGGTATCCACAAAAGCTCCAATGACAAGATCACCATATTTGCGGAATTCCTCTTTTAGGGATTTCTCTTCATTAAATGCTTCGTCTCTACGGTCTCCTGTAGTATTTAAACAGTAGTCACTTTGCCCCATTAAAAAGACGGTGCGGACACTCCAGTTTTTGTACTTGTCTACAGAGCCCCAAGTCTGACGAATAAGTTGTCTTTCCTCAAAGTGGCTACGAGCTGTGTCAACAATTGTCACTGCGACACGTTCCCCATTTTCCTTATCTGGACATAGTCTCGGGTTATACATAATTAGCTGTAGTAGTTCTTCAACAACTTGTTTCGCTGGATTTATATGACCTTTGTTTTGGTGCTGGAGCACAGCCCGAATGTTATGAGTAACCATGCAAATTTCAGGAATACGAGAGAGCATTCTGAAATTGCGGTTTGTGTCTTCGGATATTGTTTTGCATGCTATAGTAATTATGAGAACTACCAACAGGCTGTAAATAAGCACCGATCGATTTTTAAAGAATTTTGTAGGATGAAATTGTAAGGATGCAACCATTTTCACTTTTAGTTGTATTTTTTTCAAAATGTTAAAAAGTTAAATTATTTTCAGTTCACATGTAGTGCTGAAGTGAACAATCTTGTGCAATGTTTTAATAGATTGAATGATTAAATTTGACTGGTAATCATCATTCTGTTATTACCACCCACCTACTATTAACATTTTAAAATATTTTCCGTCGCTTTTCCATTAACATTTATTTCATCATTTTTAAATATACATCACTATCGAAGTATTTTTTAAAACCATTTATTGCCCACTTGATGTTATACTTTTTTACAATTAAAGTTTACCAGTTACGCAAAATATCACAGGTAATATGTTGTAATGTCTAAAATACATGTGTGACTTGTGTGTTAGAAAGGATTATTCATATATGGTTATACTATACTTATTTTGCGAATTTACCATTTCGGTTTAATGCAAATAATGCAATAGAGATACAAGAGTTTTTACTAACAATAAGCCGTATTTAAAACCATCTGCATATTTAGTTTGCATTGTTATTAGTGAATAAATTAACTAAAGATTAACAAATAGCGTTAATTTATGTGTTTTGTTATACAATTCACAATAACTTGATTTATTATTGTGTCATTATACTACAAAACATTGTACCTAGTCAAGAGGCGAATACAATTTCAAAACAGACTTTGAAAAACGTTTAAAAACATGGTCCAATTTGACTTATTGCAAGGTGCATTGTACATAATGCTAACCTATTTACTAAATTTAAAAAAATATTTAATGAACCAAAAACGTAATACCTAAGTACATATAATCTTTCATTATCAACAAGTGAACATGAACTTCCAACATGTTTATTGAGTAAATACTAAACTGCATATATTTAGTGCTTGTTTACTTTGTTTGATCATTTTGACTTCACTGAATTTCATAATTTATTTTTATGGCCAACTGACTGATCAACCAACTTTTATTGCTTCATTGTTCTCACGATCATTCAAATTTTTTGGTTGTGCAGTATAAAAGGTTTTTTTTAAATAAAAAAGCACAAGAAATGACCTGACAGACTCACAACAGAAAAAAATTCGAGCGATATGATTCAATATGTTCATTCATACATTTACTGCATAATTTAATCTTTATTTAGTAGTCTACTAATCGTTTGCATTTCCAGTAAGGGATAATACATTTAGTAGTAACGGCTAAAGTTGAGATGTCATGTATTTTGACATTTTTAACATTAAGTCAAATAGCGATGTCACACTGGTTTTTGACCGGGTCTAGGCCCTTATCCCGCGAGGCCCGAGTCCCGCCAGACCTGAGTCCCGCCGGACCTGAGTCCCGCCAGACCTGAGTCCCGCCAGACCTGAGTCCCGCCAGACCTATAGTTCCGCCAGACTTGAGTCCCGCCAGACCCGAGCCCCGTTAGACCTGAACTTCAAGAATATTTATATAATGGATATACTTTTCATTGAATGCAACGATATGCGTGGTACATTATACCATATTTATAAAAGACAAATAAATGTGAATGCTTATGAACTAGGTTACAAGTTAATTTTTTATAATGATTTCTTTATTACAAACATACCAAAATATCATTAACAGTTCATTCACTCACTTGCACAGAAGCAACTCATGTAGAAAAAATGGTAGTAATTTGGTAAAATTGAAGGGGTTAACTACATATAATCAAAGGAAAAGACATGTGTAGGATTAGTAGTCGTCTGAAAGCGCAGGATCGGAATTATTTTACAAGAAGCTTTTAAAAAATTGGGTCTGTCAACTCAAATTTAAGATTTTAAAAGTTGACCTTTGTTTATGGTCGTCAATTGTACACATATTATAAAAATTAAACTTGAAGTAATAAATTTTGAGTTTAAAAATAGCACTTTCTTAATTCAAATACAATTTAAATAGTTAACGTACAATGCATAAATGACATGAATGCATTTTTCCACGCATTCAACTTCATTGTACATGTTAAAAATTAATGTGCTATTACAGAGCAGATAATACAATAAACAATACAGATGAATAAAAAAATGTAAAGAAAAATTTACACTTCAAAAAATTGATATGATGTTATTGCAGCTTTGGTGCAATGCTTAACAATTTCTTCTTCATGTAGAAACGTCACACCTGAGATTTCGTCCTTCTGCTTCATCTTGACTTTCAATTCCACTGTTGGTGGCAGTTTTCTTCCGGTTAGCTTTACGATAAAAACCTTTTGGTTTTCTGTACTTGCTTGGGTGCTCCCCAACGCCATGAATCGTACTCAAGTGCCTTTTCAGTACGTATGTAGACCTACAGGCCTTATCACAAATGTAGCAGGGATATTTTTGTATGGGGCCAATAAGCACTTTCTTCTTTTGCTCTTCCTCCTTATTGTAGTAAAACGTTGACATTTTCTGGGTCGCTTTTTTCATAGTCACCTTATCTGCATGTTTTCTCAGCACATGTTTCTGCAGACTTAATTTCTTATTGTAGACTTCATCACAATATTGGCACTGAATAGGATCCTCACTCTCAGCATGAACATTCTTCAAATGTGCTTGCATTGTAGGTCGGTCAAAGAATGATTTACCACATTCAGGACAAAGGAATGGTTTTTCACCACGATGTCGACGAACATGACTTTGATACATGGACTTGTCTCTAGACAAATAGCGTTTGTCACAAATAGGACAAACCAGATTATTTTCCATGGATTCCGGAATAAGATGCTGACTTTCCATATGTCTTTGTAGAGCTTCAACTTGTATTTGCTTTCCACATTCGGGGCAAATCGCTTGATCTGTCCGCAATTCCAATGGCAGATGCGTTTGCTTGTGTCTGTCGCGGTTTTTTTTGAACGTAAACGTTTTATCACATCCTTCAAAATCGCACTTGTAAAGACGATCCCCGAACTCCACCTTTTCCGGTTTCCTTTGCTCGCCATAAAACCCTGACTTTGTTGGCCTAACAGTAACCTGCTCACGGTGTTTACGTCTTAGATGAACTCGTAATTGTAGCGTGGTGTCATAAGCTTTCCCACAAAACTCACACGGAATCGGATCTTTTTTTTCTTCTATTTTATGTTTGCTATTTCTATGAGCTACCATGTATTGTCTACTGGGAAATGAGGCGTCACATATCTCACAACGAAATGGGTTTTCTCCCCGATGTTGACGCAGGTGCCTTTCAAAGCTGGACTTGTCAGAGGTCATATACTTTTTGTCGCAATATTGACACACCAAATAAGTATCCACCAATTCGGGAAAATGTAGTCTTTTCAAATGCAACTTCAGGCTTTCCTTTAGCATTTGGTTGCCACATTCTGGACACTTTACTAAATCCGTCCGCTGTTCTGGGGGAAAATGGATTTGCTTATGTCGCTTTAGATTTTTTCTGCTTTGAGAAATCTTTCCACAGCCTGGAAAATCACACGCGAACGTTCTTAGACTTTGAAAGTATTCAGAGGGTATCTCATTTGCGGCATGAGCGGCTTGCAACTCTGCTTCATTTTTATGCGTGAAACGATGACCTTTAGCCATGTAATTGCTGGAAATTTTTAAACAACACTCACAAATAACTCGGAAACTTTTAGGACCAAAATACTTAGAGTGGTTGGACTGGATGTGGGTTTTGAAGTCTTTGGGAGTTTTAAGTATTACATCACATAAAATGCAAGGATGCGGAATTTCTAAAATCAAAATATGTATACAAAATCGTTTTTATAATGATATATAAAAAATTCACAATAAAATTTGTATTGTAATTTAACTTTCTTTACTATTGTTCAAATGATCATCTTCAATATGCTTCTTCATCACTTGAAAAGATGAATAGTAATCCCATTCCGTTTCAAAATCACAATGGTAACCTTTGCACTGCAAATGAGTGTAAGTTTTTCGTATGAATGTACTGGAGTGATATAAATAGAGATTTTCATCACCAGCAACAATTATTGGAACATGGTCTGACTTGCAGTTCTTTTTTCTTCTACATTAAAAAACAAAAAAATATTTTGTATTTATAAAATGCCAGTTTAATTAAAACAAAATTTGGATTTAAGTAGCCAGAGATCATGTATTACTTTCTTGACCGGATACTTTTCAGTATGGGTACTTACTCTTTCTTTGCCGGTCCATGACCATCTTTCGACAAGCTTTGGTGAATGGGGTTCACTTTTTGACTTTTGAAAAGAAATAATACAGGCGTTAATTAATAAAGCATAAAAATTAGCTGTCTGATAATTAAAAAAAAAATACATTGACATGAAATGGTGGTCTTTTCCCTTGATCCGTACCGTTTATCCTCCAATGACTTTGTTGGTAGACTTTTTCGCTCTCTTTTTTTATTTTTATTGTCCAGTTCAAATTCTTTATCACTTTCACCTGCTTCACTGTTTGAAGAAGTTTGGCTTTCCTGACCGTTATTGTTTACGAATTGATCACTATAATAATCATCTTCGTCTTCCAGTATGGAATTATCAATCTCGGGCATGATGGAGTTCAAAGCATATTGTTTTAAAGCATCTACTGCTGTTTTCTTTGCTGCTCTGGTTCTGCAGGTACGCTGTGTAAGTTTTCCTTCACTTTGTAGACTACCACCTTCGTCAACAGAAGGCCAGATTTCTCCATATTCACATTTTAATTCAGGACCAATGATTTCATCTCCACCATCCACAGTTTCTTGATTAGTAGTTGCTCCGATTGATTGCAGTAAGTTTGTATCCGGCGATTTTGCTGCTTCATCTAGGATCAAATTTTTCCAGTCGTCGTCATCATATAATGCAAAGTCATCATCCAAAATCATATTTTGCTCGTCATGTCCAGAATTGCATTCCGTTTTTACAAAAACTCCTATAATTAAGCCATTAAAGTCTGATATATTTAAAGGTCAATATCGTAAAAAATTAGCTTATATTTCTTCAATTTCAAATAACAAAAATACTAATACTACTACAATTCGAACTTAAATTATTTAATACGAGCATACTTACTATTTATAACACTCTGTCGCAATTGAAAGCAAGGTGAACTCCAGCGTGAATTTTGTGGAACTTGTCGTTTTTCTGACTTCACAATCACCGTTTCAACATGATCCAGGTATTTTCTCAGTAATGTCTGTCATTCAAATTTAAATAAAGAATCAATAAACACCACCAGTAAATCGTGTACCAAGCTCTTATTGTTTTAGTTTTGGTTTCTTTGAAAGCCAATTAAAAAAAAATATTTTCAAACAATCCAAACAAAATCATAATTTTCACCTGAGTTGTAATTAAAACCTGGTTAACCCCGTCAACATCTTTTAACAGGTCGTAACACCTTTCACAGCAAATTTCTCGCTGTTCTCTTGGATCGTCTAAATAGTCCCAGTCCTGAGCAGTATTACCTGGCACATTTAGCAGTTTTGAAAGACACTTTAGCAGTTCCTTCAGCACCATGTTATTATTACATTTATTATGACCCCGAGTGTTGGTTTTGTGACCGACACTACCGACAATATCTTTCGAACAAATAAAGCAACAATTTGGCTCCATGTTGTGCTGTAAAGACTGCTGTATGTAAGTGTATTGTTAGATGCAACTTCAAAAATTACAATCTACGCTCATTATAGAATTTGCTATTAACATAAATTAGTTAAAGCTTAAAAGATTTTTTAAGTTTGCAATGGAAAGTAGGAACCAGCAGCTTGCAAAGACTGCTCAGCTGAAAAGAGTTGTTTTTACTTTTCTGCACGCACGCACGGTTTCCCTTTTGTTGTGACTTGTGGACAGATCTCAGCCCAAAAAAATGCAGCAGACAAAAGAGGCAATTCCAGCAGACCAATAATGTAGCAGAGATGCTGTTTAAAATGAAAATATACTCGTTCAGGCCCTTATTATTTTAATTGATATGAAAAGGTAAAAGGTCCTAAAGTCAGGTTGTTGAGATATACGGTTTCCCGAGTAACGCGCGTTTTAACGGGTAACAAAAAATAGGGCATAGCTAGCTGAAATCGGGTTGCTGGAGTAACCATAATTGAATATTGCTACAGATAGTTGCAATAGAATTGCTGTAGTTATGAAAATCGGCGTGTCCGGCCTCTTGGTCACAACGAACTTATCCCACATGTATAAATTTGGCCACATGACCTTTTCCCCACAGGTCTGTTAGCCCACAATATCACAGACCCCCTTAGCTCACAAGGTCACTATCTCACAGACCGCTTAGCTCACAGAACTTTAATCCCACAGGCATCTTAGCACAGAGAGTGGTTATTCAATTGGTCTTGTAGCCCACATATTGCCACATAACAACTATCTCACTGCCATTTAGCTCATAGAGTATTTTACCCATGAAGCGTTCGTTTTTATTCCAAGTGTCATCTTGCCGAAAATCGGATTGCCGTATCAGATTCACGGAGTAACGGGTGGCCGGTTGCTGCAGTAAGCAGTCGAGGTTGCTGGGGTAACTAGGCCTTGGCATTACGTGTATGTGTATGTATGTAGTATGTACAAATGTAGGTATCTTAGGTAATATGATGTAAATATGTAAATGTAATGTGTATGTATTACAATTATGTACAGGCTATCCCAGAGATATCTGGTCCCATTCATACCGTAACCATTCGTTAACTATTTGACACAAAGAGTTGATTTTACGTTCATTTGAAAGAGAATCGCTCAACAAATAAGATATGATCAATTTTAATTTTATAACCCGACTGGGAAAGTCGATCCAGTTCGCATAACACAATGGGGCGTCTTAAGACAAAAATTTGGCAACGCGTGCCAACGCGTGTCAACGATTATGGTAAACAAACTGCGCTGTACTGAGTACTGGCATGACCTCAGTCATGTCACCTGTTCATTTTTGCTTATAACTTTAAAATTCCATTCAGTTAGAGCTTTCTACTTGCTGATAAAAATGCCGTTTCGCTACTCACCGCAAGAACGATTATTTATCGCACTGGAGTACAAGAAGACAAAGAGCTTTGTCAGCGTTCAAAGGAACTACCGGAGAAAGTATGGAACATCAAAACGGCCAGCAAAAGGAACAATTTCT
>JAHZMT010002476.1:0-18390 GCA_027743785.1 Sinhomidia bicolor
TGGTTTTTGAGGTGACTTGCTGAAAGGGATGGTAGTATGCAGCAGTGGCATCACATCCTTTCTGTCCAAGCCCGAGACAAGTTTTCTATGTACGCTATACAATGCAACTATTAAACTGCTTATTGTCATCAGTCATCGGGTCGCAACGCCACTGTCAACAGATCTGGTTGAAGGCAGTCAATTAAAGCCGAACAAAACTAGTTAGTTGTTAAAAATAAGTGAAAACAGTTTGTAATAACTAATGAGTGCATAAAGAAGTGGGGTAAGGTAAGCTGATTTAAATGGCCATTTTTATGCAGATGCATTACATACTAATGAATTCAACGAATGTGATGAAGATGAGCATAAAATTGTCCCTGATAGAGATTGCACCTATTTAGTAGTAATTTGTCAGTGTAAGAAGAGCAAAGGGTAAACGGTATAAATCCAAATATGCATAGAGCTGTCCGTTACAAGACTACTAGGATCTGGAGGAAAATGTAAAATCAATAGAATATTTGCATTATTTAATGCCTGTAATGAAAACTAATCTTTTTATTGTAGAGAGAGATATATAAAGTAGTTTGAAGGAGAAACCAACTTTCAACATCCACATTTGTGATACTACTACTGAACTTATAGATATGATGGAAATGGCGGGTTTCAATCATAAACAAATGGAAGTACATACATACATTTTATACCCTTGAATATAGGTCATGGGCCAACCCATACTATGCAAACAACGATGGAGAAAGTCATGAAAGGGTAATGATATGAAGAAAATGGCATGAAAATAAACGATGACTTACAACTGCAAACACCGGGCGGCCCACATTCAGGCATACTTAGTAGAAAGAGCCAAACACAACAATCTGCCTACATTTTTTTGTTCAGTCAAGAACCACAGTAGTAGTGGTAGCGGTAGGCAGTGTAGTAAGAGTATAAGGTATTAATAAACACAAAAGTCATAACAATGTGCTAGTGTGCCAGCAGCAGTACAATGTGTACCAGTGCCACTGGCATATCGCAATCACCTACTACCACCACCGGAAAGATTAAATGCCGGTTGATTCCTCCATTTGTGAACCAACTTCTTCAAAACTGCGGCCCCATTCAATTATTCTTCATCAACAAAAAAGCACATACCCATTACATAAAATAGCTTTCTTTATTACCATTTCTACTTTTCTCTAGAAATAGAGAAAGACTAGTTTTGCTGGAATAACTAAGTACAAAAAATTGAAGAGAATAAAATGAGCAGCGAGAGAGAAGAGTGAGTTGGAGAGAAAAGACATGGAACTCCAAAGTACGAAACATTGTGAATAATAGAAAGAAAATGAAAAATAAGAAATGAGAGAAGTGAAGACGGAGGTCATCATTGACTTGACTCTTTTGTGTTTTGTTGTTGTGCATCATCGTATGCTTTTGACTTTTTCTGAGCACTGCTTCTGCATACTCGTGTTCGTCGTTCGTGCTCTAGAAAAGCAAGAAACTTTTCTGTCGAAATAAATGAAACATGCGGAGCTAATATGGCTTTTTATTATTTAGCACCTATTTCTCATTCATATTCCTATTCACACGGTTGAATGCATCACATCGTCGTCATCACCATCATCATGATAACATTTTATGCATGCTCTTTCACATCACTCTCTGCCCTGATGAATATTAATCATTTTCAAAGCTATTATTATCATCACTACTTTACTTTTTATAAATTATTACTATAAGTTATTTGGTTGTTGTTGTTGCTTGCAGTAGCTCTCCTTAGTGCAAAGTGCAAACCTTACTTCTATCCAATAATTCTTCTTCGTTGTCACTAAGCTTATTGTCTACCTTTTTGTTTTCGCCCGATGTCAAAAATATATTAATATTATCATATCTGCTTAACTCGACAGCAAACAACTCTGTTGTAAATAATACAACAATTTAGCACCACCAACGCATTTTCCATTAAATTTCAAGGCGTTTTCCATTATGATATGCATTCTCACACACGACGAATATTAGTGAACAATGTACGAAATGAAGAAGATTCGTGTACGTGTCATGCAACGCAGTTTCAACTGCCAACTCAACTTTAAACGATTATCATAATAAACCATGTAGCATGTACACACATAAAATATATAGCATCATCATCTTCATAATAATATAACCTTGTTTGCTCTTTATTGTGTGCCAAAAGCTGGAGTCAACTAAGAGGAGGGCAAGCTGTTGAATATATTGTTTGAAATATAAAAAACACTCCGACATGACTTTGATGAGATAAAAAAGCGTGTAGTATATGCAAAAGTGCAGAGATCTTTCTACTGCACTGAACCATTCTCATGTGGTAGTGGTGGTGGTGTGGTGTGCGGCTCTTTTTCTATTTTTCTCCTCTGCTGCTGCTGCTGATGCGGTTGATATTTTGGAAGATAATATGATGATGATAATGTGATACCTATGTCAAACATTATTTTGCATACATATAGCACCCGAGTAATGTCATTCCATTTGCATTATATAAGGTATACACTCTATATCTATATATCTTACAGCTCTATGCTTACGCCAACCAGCCAAAACCAAAATGCTCACGTCCGACCAAACTCAACTCGTTCGAAAAAAGAGGAAATAAAAGTACATCTATAAACGTTCACTTACTACTTTATATAAGCCTTTCTGTTTATATGCATTGCTTTGTTGAATGTTTATGTTGGGGTTTCAAATGAATATTTAGGTCCTTGGTTCGATTTTTGGTTGTTTGAATTATGATGTCAGATGCCTGTCTGGCTAGTTGATATAGAAAAGTCCAAATATGACAAATAAACGGCCAAATATGCCAAAATATCAACTATCAAACTGCCCAAATATGGCAAAAATAATAAACGACGACACGAATACTATTTATAACGTAGCTAACAATTTTAACGATTTTTATTATTAACTACAACAATTATTTCAACAATTATATTGCTCACGTCAGAGCTCACAAAAGTTCACTTATTCACAACTTCAAATTCAAAATCAAAAGTTCAACTGCAATAATACTTTTTTCTTATATTCTACTACTATATACATTTTGCTCGTCGGCTCTCTCTCTCCATCTTGCTTGCTTCCTTAAAACAAGTCTAATCTTGACCAAACTCCACGCATTCTCTAACTCAAAATACATACATAAAACTAAAACTCTATGACAATCAAAATATGTATGTTAAAATAACGGTGATATGTTCACTCGGCAACAGTTTATATGTAAATACTTACAAACAAGTAAACTATGCTTTATATTATATAAATGCATGTACATCTATATATCATACATTTTATTCAAGAAAAAAATCCCTGAACTACGAATTCCCATGTTCCCACCAGTAAAATATGCACGCTTTTATTTTCTCCTTCTTATTTCTCCTTTTCGACAGGATTTTCTACTTCTAGTTTACATGATATATTATGCCAAACCTCCGCTGCACTTTTTCTCTCTCTCTTTCATCCAGTCATTTCCAGTTTATCCAGATGTGTTCATAATAATACTCTTTCGATTACAGTGCATTTTCTTTCACTTCAGTAGAAAAGTAACCAACTCGTACAATTGTTATAGTCTTGTAAGTGAGAGAACATACTCAAATAATGACTACAGAATAGAGAAATTGTTCGTGTGTGTGCGTGCACTGGCAATAGGATGGCTTTTTTCCTTTTCTCTTGCTTCTTATAACCTTTTTCTCCTATTCTTGTGCCCGGTGGTGGTGATGTGCTAGTGGTGGAATGCCTATAAGGTGGCAGCATTGTGGCTAGTATTAAATGCGATGGTGGTGGTGGTGGTAGCCAGGCAAAAAGAACCTCTACTTTTTCTAGCTCCTTCTTCCACTTCCACCACCACCACCACCGACTATTGAAATGAAATATAAGAAGGAGAAATGTTATCAGAATAGCAGAGAAAAAAAATTCTCTTTTATAGTGGGAGCAGTAAAAACAGTTGTATGAATGTGAGTTAGTCATACTCACAAGACCTAGACCAGCAGCAGCAGCAGCAAACGCAGAAAAACCGAAAGAACCGTTTTTGTTGTGATGTTGTTGCGTTGTTCCATGTCGTTGTGCTGTTGTTGATGATATCCTAATATTACTCTCTTGTTGCCTTATAATATCTACATTGAATGTTTGTGTGTGTACATTGAACAAGTAGGTATACACATGTTAAATTACTCCACTATCACAAATATCTCCGATCCCGGTTGTATAATCTTAATAGTCCACGGTACTCTTTTCTGTGCATAAATATCACTCCAACTCTCCATCTCCAACATCATCATCATCATCCACAACAACATTGGCAAAAAGAAGTGGAGTTCTACTACTAGTACTAGTGGTAATAGCAGGGGTAGCAGCAACACACGAGATCAGATTGAAAGTGCAACAACAACACACACCCAACCAAGCACGTAATAATAAGTTTGTAAGTAGAGTAGCAGCATAAAGGCAATTTCCTCCTTTTTCCTATTTACTGCGGCCAAACGGCATAGTTCACATCAATATCAATCAAGTCACATCACATCAGTTTGCACTGCAAAAGCATACAACAAACACACTCTCTCAGACTGACACTTTTTTCTCCTTTGATTCATTCAAGTCAAAAGGACTTGTTTCACTGGTCTATCTGTTTTTTGTGGTTGTGTGTTTGCACTTTGCACTGTTGTTGTTGCAAAGAGAGAGAGAGAGAGACAATAATAATAATAATTACAAATACAAATAATAATCATTTTAGTCTGCAGAAACAGTTCTTTCTGCTTCTATTGCTAGTTGTCTTACATTTAGACAACATCTAGCTCATTCTAGCACACAAACACGCATCATCATTAACCCTTTTTCCTTTCGTTATTGCTGTACGTACGCATTATTCCATGTTACATGATTAAAAAGTCAAAAAGAAAGTGAGGAGTAACTTTGTAAAAAAAAGCTTATTTACATACAAGTATTTTGCATATATTGATACATACATGTTTAAACAGACGTCAATACTACCTTATTATTATTATTGTTATCTTGTTACATGGTATGACTATTAGCTTATTTACACTTTTTCATCTTCATCGTGAACAGTTCACTTTCCCGTCAAGTGAAGAGTAACTACTACACTGCACAACTACTACTCGCCTCAAGAGTAAACGCTACGATATCATCCACCAAAGCACACAAAGTAAAATAGTTTACACACAGGAAAGAAGGATTTTCAGCCGTGTCTACTTGACTCGTCCGTCGTCAGTCAATCCAGTCATAAAAGTGTGTTTTGGGCAACGTTTATACTCTCACTAGCCAAACTGGCAACTGTCTCTGCACAAAAATACTTTCTTTGATACAAAGTGTAATTTTCTTCTTGATTCGGATAATCAAAACAGTAGTGAGTTCTGTCCCAAGTGTCGATTTATGACGTGGGTGGTGTGGTGGCAGTGGTGGTAATGCACGACAAATAAGGTTAACTACCTTGTAATAGAACTCTACTGGAGATTGAAGGTTGCCCTGGAAGAGTGAAATCAAAAGTTGTCATTGCCATAATAATATTTTAAATTTTAGTGAAAGTGACCGTGGACACGTGATTATGCTGTTAGTAATTTTCTAGCAATTTCTTTTAGGAATATCAAAGAATCCGAGTTTCTTTTGCAAGCAATGTCGCTCTGAACATAAAAATTCCAGTAGAAATATTTTATTCATAAATTCCAACATTTTCAGCTTGCTAGTGTGGTGCTGTTTCGCAAGTTTCTGATATTTACATACATTACATAAATTCAGCAGAAATGGAAAGTTCTGTAGAGGCCTCCTCAGTTGCACCGGCAGCGGCGATGGTAGCAAACGGAGAAGTAAATGGAGCATCTCCCGCCCCAGTAAAGCAACCGACGCTGGAGGAAGCTGCAGCTGCACAAATGAAACAATTAGGTAAATAGGCAGGCAGCGTAAAAATGTATACATACATAAGTTTTATGCATATTCTCCATCGGAATATCGATGAACAAGAAAAAGCGATTGCCATCATTGCATTGTCTGCATTTGACTATTCATTGCGTTTTTGTTTCTTCTGCGGTTATACAAAGATTTGGAAGGAAACAAGTTGCCTACTCCAGTTCCATCAAAGACAAATGGTTCAGCAGGAGCTGCCAGTAATGGTGTGAGAGAGTCAGCTAGCCGAACCAACAGCTCTAGCAGGCCAACAACGAGATCATCATCCACCAACAATGCGGTAAGCAGAACGTCTTCAGCAACAAGGAGCGCGTCCTCGTCACGCAAGTCTAGTCAACAATCGATGTCTCCCACGACGGCGACCACGCCAGAGATTAAAAGTAAGTGGCAACATGCCAGCAGAGGAAAACTGATTTGTTATGAAATTCAGAGAAAGTTGTACTGCAGCGGATGGTATTTGGGTGTTTACAGAATTGCCAATGAACAAGATCGTGGTGGGAACTACCCCTTCTCCAAATGTGGCCAAGGTATCGTCAAAAATTGGCTCTTTAAAGAATGCCACATACAGACCAACCGGTGGAAATGTCAAAATTGAAAGCAAGAAATTGCAGTGGAAGGCTGAGAGCAAAATCGGCAGCATGGCTAACGTAACGCACAAACCTGGTGGTGGTAATGTCAAGGTACAGAATTTAATGTATTTAACATATTATATCCTACCCGTTGTTACTATTCTTCTGGGGGCAATTTTGAAGGATCCATTTAATTCTAAAACTTTGTCCCACCTGTACTGCATTGCAGATAGAAAATCAGAAAATAGAGCTGAAGGTTCAGTCAAAAGTGGGCTCCCTCCAGAACGTCAAGTATAGACCCGGTGGTGGAGACAAAAAAATATTCGATGACAAGGAGTACCTAAAACAACAGAAACAAGTCTCTGCACCACCGTCAAAACCTGGAAGCAGTAAGGGTGGAAGTAAAGGCAGCTCAATGAAAGGCTCTGTTGAAAATTTGATTGAGTAAATGAACACCGACGATGATACATAACACGTAGATTAACTGCTTTGAAGAGAAGAACAAACAAAAATTCAAAAAGCTGCTCTTCGTCGGTTATGAAAACAATTCATTCAGGAATAATATTCATGCAATTTATTACATACATAATTGATACAAGGGAAATTACTAATTTTACTCGTAATCATTTTACCGGCGCGTCATTTTTATAAATAATTTTACAACCGCTTCCCCAAGTTTCTAGATCATGCTTCCTCGATATTTTATTTTGAAGAATGAATAAAATCCCAGTCAGTCATTATAAAGTATATAAAAAGTTAAATTTATTAAATCAGTTCGATTAAAAAACAATTTTGAACAATAAAAAACAGCGACATTCAATTTAAGATTAATTGAAATCGATCAAAAAAATAATAGCAACCTTATCTAGTCTACAACACCAAATAGGTAAATGTATCGAAATCTTTAGTCATGTTTCACATCAAAAGTATAAATTTTACACGAAATCACAAAATAAATTTCACTGCACATTTTTGATTAATTTATTTGAATTATCCGATTAGAATTCTACGTAGTGCAGTTTTGCACATCATCGTTTCTTTATCATCAAACTACAAGTAAATCGCGCTGCCTCAATAAAAGTGAAAATACACTATTCGCATTTTAGAAAAAAATGCATTCTACTAGACATGTAACATTTAAATATACAAACATGCAATCATGTAAACACGCACCTGTTTTTTTCTTGAGTTTGCAGTAGACTACCAAAAGTAAAAGCGAGCTGTAAGCAATTTTACATAATGAGTTTAATTTGCCACTGGTTCTAGCTGTTTTTTTTCTCCTCCCACATTTGCATAACTGTATGTATTATGTTTATGTACCTTGAATTGGTCAGAAATAAACGTCCTTCCAACTGACCATTTTTTGCTAAATATTTTACCCCAGTCGATAGTTTTAATAGATATGTAAATAGTGATAATAATTATTGTCAATTGCACTGCGCACTTCTGCTGCACCATATATTTTGCAATATGCACACAACACAACACAACACTGTCATTGAATACTTTATACAAATAACTACACAATAATATGCTTAAAGGTTTTTTTTACCTTTTAAAATATTCGTTGTGCACAGAATATGCGCAAAAATAACTGATACAGATTGTCGTTTAAACTCTTTGTTACTGTACTATTATTGATAAAATACCTCCAAGTGTTACTAATTGTACAATAAAAGATCAATTTTCTAAGTAAAATACAAGTCATAATCAAACAATAATTTTTACGAAAACTCAATAATAGGTTTCGTTGAACAGCACGAATGCAAACCAAAACATGATCATTTTGCAAGGTAGTGGCTAATCTAAAAAAAATGATGTATGCCGAGTCGAGTGATTCTTGAAAAGTTTAAAAACTGCAGTGGAAAAAATAATCTTAATCATCGGAAATAATAATAATAATTATGTGTAAAAAATACTTTGGCCTGATTTTAAGACAAAAAACAGAATATCAAAACTGCTTTAATCCAAATGCCTCTCTTCTACTGAAAATACTTTTAAGCAAGTCAGTACAGTACAGCTAGCTACCACAAGAAAATAACGAAATTGGCTTTTACCGAATCTACCAGAAAAAACTACTTACTCTACTTTAGAATTTAGATAATATATAATCTTTCAGTGATTCATTAATATAGCTATAAATTATAGGCTTAAAGCAATTTTTTATTAATAGTAATGTTACAGAAAATTAAAATGTAGTAATTAGAATGGCAAAGTGGCTGGAACGCATTGTTGTGGGTACATAGAAGGACTTGAATTTTTTGTAATTTGCTACTACTCTACTGTTTGTTACACGATACTATTGTTATACATTTTTGCTAAACTTGTGTCCATTGTGTCTTCTCTTGTACGATATATCAATATCGTATGTTATAAAATACTAACCAATAACTTTAATTTCCAAGTTTGTTTCCAAACGTAAAACGATTTTCTGTACCTCCTGAATTCATTTTAATTTAATTCAAAAAGTACATCTGGTTCTTAATTGTTGCTGAATGACATAGTACCAGTTTATAAATTTTATGTTCAATTTATTTGTAGTGTAAGTAAAGCAGTTAATGATGCAGCAAGTATGAGATATGTATACATCGATTAGTTATTTTAGTCAGTTAAAGTAGCATGATTTCCAAAATGTGACTGATGTTGAACAGTATGGTTCGGAAAAAGCTTATAATGTTTTAAAAACAATAATTCGGCTTTTCTTAATATTATTCCGCATGACTGATTGTTAATGAGAGAGGGAGGTGAGCCTGCGATGAATTTAGTGTTGTAAGCCAATAAAAATAGCTTGGGACTGTATATTAAGATTATATTTACCCGGTAATAATAATGACCAAACTAGAAAAAAAATAATTCCATCTTTCCCTTTCATATATAAAATTTAGGATAACACTGTCATATAATTATTATGTGTACATTAAATGTGAATATTTACAACAGATAAATAAATTAATGTAATCGTAATAAAAGTATTATTATGATAACGTTAACATTGTGAAAATTATGATGGGAATGAAAAATAAAAAAAAGTTTTGAGCTATACATTACAATGCTAACTTTAATAAACAAGTTGCTCCCGTTCTCACGCTGACTTTTTCCTCAAAAAAATCATACAGCACATTTCGTTAAAATGTGCTATATTTATGACATTTGGAAAATCAAATTCCTTTTATCTTATTTGTAGATACATCGTCCATCACATCCATATAACACTGATTTAACAACAACCACTTTATGCAAAGTACAAAATTATGCAACCAATCAAACAGATACATATTTTCTTGATATAAGCTGTATATATGATTTTTATGGTCAACTTTATATGCATGTAATTTACTGTAAACGTGTTCATCAGAAACTTTTTTTGCAGACATCAGCGAATTTGCATGATGATAATATATATTATGTATACACATATATAACTGATTTATACATATTTAGAATGATGCGTGCACAATGCATTGGTAATAATTACGCTTACATTTTATTAAAGTCAATTATAATTATAACAGTAATAATTACTACAGCAAAGCAGGCATATTACCCATACAATAATATTCTTTAAGGTACATGGTCATTCTACAAACTTGACATGATGATAAGAAGCAGAACAACTTCAGCCACTACTAATGACTAATGATATAGGTGCAAATATAAATATAATGCATAGAGTGGTAAAAAGAGAAAAGCAAGTTTTTAATACAAAAGCATTCGCAGACGCGTACTTTATCAGCGTATATGCGTCGCCACCACAGAACTAGAAACTACTACCACCGCACCGCCACCGATGATGATGATCCGTCCTTCCTAAAGTATGTACAAATATTTATGTGTACATATTATTGAATACTATTATTATACGTGCTTGCCCACAATATATACACTGCTGTTTTGTTGTGGAGTGTCGTGACGGCAGACGGTAAGGCCATAAAAGTCATACGGAAAAGACGGAAAACAAAAAGTTTTACTTCTTCTTGCACACCTGCACCAACGAGCAAAAGTTTAAAAAGTGAATTCTCTTGCTCACATCAAATCACAATCTAATAACTGATTCATTGAAAGTGAAAAGCTTCAAAAGGTTAAAAAATTATTATTGAATATTACTGACAGACTATACATAAAAATATAGAGCGTTTGCAAAAGCATGCATCTGCTTTAGTCATTTTATATAATAATTTACAAGCAGCTAATAAGTTAACAGCTGCATAGTTAATAGATTTTATGCTTTTTATTAATGTGAACTTATTGAATTTATTGGATAACTATGCATTTTAAAAATATTCTTTCAGAAGACTTTTGGTGCAATTAAAATGCAGAGCTTGTCTCATCTGATCAGGGAGTCTATTCCCAACTACTTCCGAGATTTGCCAGTACCTGACAGTTTTGCTGGGATTTTTCAATTAGGGTGAGTTAGCAAATTATTGCATTGTCTAATTTACCGTATTATGTATATAGCTAAAATGAAATTTTAAATATCTAAATTGCTTTTCTTTATATATTGGCAGTTTCTCGGACTTGATCAGATTGACTCCTCTAATTGCAGTTATTTCTGGCTCAACGTACTATACCGTAAGATATTTAAGAGGACCTTCGGATGCATCAGATGGCAGTTCCTCTGGACCAGTTAAAAGGGGAGGCAAAGTTAACTTAAATATTAAAAAAGACAATCCAAAGGTAGTTGATACTTGTGACATTGAAGAAATTGGGAGCAAAAAGGTTTTTTGCAGATGTTGGCGATCAAAAACTTTTCCTCATTGCGGTAAGTATAACATGGACAAAAACAATGTTTTATATCAAAAACTAAAAGTTCAAAATGACCAAAGTAATTTTTTGTAATATCATTATCAATAACAGATGGAAGTCACACTGAACATAACCAGGTGAGGTTCAAGCAATGGTACTTTATGGTTAGATTGTCTATTTTCAAATAATTTAGTGGACAAATTTTTTTATATTTACTTGATTTTATACCAGGTTACTGGAGATAATGTTGGACCTTTAATTATCAAATCTTCGGGTTAAAAGCAGGCTAAATAGTCTGTTTATGCTATGCTAGCAGGATAGTGGTGGCAAACCATACTATATGACTCATCCTTTGTTTAATGTTTAGGTTTAGTAGAGATGTAATCAGGAAGTTGGAGATACATACATTAACGAATAATAATGTAGTTCAAAGCATGTACCTAAGCCGCGTACTAATAATTATTCCTACAGTGGTTTGTTCAGGGTTATTTAATTTAAATGTTCTTCCATTTTTTTGTAGTAAACAATACCACACATTAATGTGTTATTTGTTGTACTAATAACTAGGGTAGACTATTTCCGCTATTTATGAAAACGAACCCCATAATTAGAAGTAGCTTTAGAGCATAAAAATTTTGTGACTAGCCTCATGTGTTACTAAAATATAATAAATTATTATAATAGGTACAACCATTTCAGTTTATAAGTCAGTAAAATTAGCTGATTGAATCTTGACAGTGTTATTTATTAGTAAATAATAAAAGAGAAAATTGTTAATTATCTAATTTAATTATTATTTTATATAAATAATTGAGTACAATTTTTTTCTACATATACATATATTTGCTCGAATCGAATCATCAATTTCGAATTATTAGATTCGTTTCAAACAGACTTTTTTATATTTTTTGTAAACTAAAATATTCGAAAAATCATACGCTGTTAAACTCATATTACCACTACTTAAAACAATCGGAATTCAACAATCAGACAAATGACAATACATGAAGTTTTCTTCTTGTTTATCTTTGCCTAATATGAATGACAAATCGAGATTGGGGTGGCAATTATTGCAATGTACATGTGTACTTTGATGTGGCGAATCGTCAAACTTGACACTTTTTGGTAATATTTACGTTATGTCACGCATAACACAATATCTTAAACTATAATACCCAGTCAATCTAGTACTTAAGGGGGAGGGGGATATCAGAAACTATTTTTTACTTTGTATTTAATATTTCCGGTAGCTATGCCCTAGTTAGGAATGTGTTAATATTTGCAAAGTAAAATGGAATATTGAACTTTTGCTTTAGCAATTGCATCTGAGCTGCTCATACACAATGCTGTGAGAATTGGTTGCTGTTTAAAAGATACACAAAACATGTCAGACCGAATGTAATAAAATTCAATGCAATATAGGTTCAATCCATTTATGAGAACAAAGAGCAAAGGATTTTAATTTTGAGGCTGAGCTAAGATACTTACATACTTCCATACTCTGTTATGGATCTACATCAAACAGTTCTATCACATATAAGGGTAAACTTTCTATAAGTGCATCAAAAGTATTCAGGTAACAAAAGTACCTATACACTGAGCCTGACGAGACAACAAGTAACTTGCTTTTCATCATTCGTAAAGTAGGAAAAGAGTATAATTTTAATGTAGATGTAATCTTTCTTGTAAACGACTGTATTCAATGAATGTATGTATGTATTCAAATATATGTACATAGGTATGTATGTTTTCTTCATTTGATTGGGTTTAAGAATATAACCTTGAACAATTTGACTTGTCACATAAATATAAAAAGTCACAGCTCATCCAGCAAAGACGTTTTTACGATGCTAGACCCAGACCCATATCGCATCTTACTTCATCCTTATTAACCTCGCCTCTTCCGATCCCCATAAACTTGTTGGACTAGGTATACACTTGTTTATTTAGAGATGTATGAAAAAGAATGTGCAATCTTCTGGCAAGACGCATTTGACTATTATTGAGCTCCTAACATACAAGGATAATTAAACCTTCATCCCACAAAAAATTCAATAAAAATGGAAAATTTGTCAAAGGAAGAATCTAACTTGGATAAAATTGATTTGGCAGATATTCAAACCGGTAAAACTGAATTTTTACCTAACTCTTCAAAGTTCAAAACGCACATATTCCCATTTTATATTCCCATAAAGCAATCGTATTTTTTAATCCCGATATAGCATTGAAAAATAATCTGAAACAATTTTTCAAAAACGTCTCCGTTTCCGTTTCGGAATGCCCCGATCTATCTCAGGCTCCCTACAACTTGGCAACTGATGGAATTGGAGGAAATGGCGGCACACTTTTGGATATTGGTGGACCTCCATATTTGATCCCTTTGGTGAATCGGGAAAAAGTTTACGATCTTGCAAAAATAATTCCAAAATATGTTGGGAAAGATCAATATCCGGAAGGTTGGTACGCCTGTGGAGCTGCTGCTGGACCTTGGCCCTCTCAAGGTTCAAACTGCGAAATGGTGGTGAATCTCAAGTTGGACAAGGATGGAAATGTTAAACAGAACAAATCACGCGTAGCCCTTACCTCTCCGGGAAACGAAGACGATCTTACTGTTCGGCACTTGGGAGCAGATGAATCCAGATGCGCTGTGCTTTCAAATGTGTTTGTATCTGGAGGAAAAGGAACCGTGTTAGAAATAAAATGCTCTATACGCTTGGACAAATCAAAAAACTTTACAAGTGCCATTAGAGAGGCGCTAAAACAGGAATTTGGAACTGAGAAACCCGTTGCTCTTGGAGGACTGTTTAGGGTGACAGAGTCTGACACAAAAATTCACGTCATGAGAGATTTCTCCGAAACACCTCTTCACTCCGATGATGATGTAAACAACTGGTTAAAGTTTTTCCATATCAAACCGCCAATGCTGTTCCAATCAGTACTTGTGTCCACTGACCCTGGATTAGATTTGAGAATTGATCATTCTCATGGGTGGAGGTTAAATGCCGAGGGCGAACGAGAGGAAGCTGGTCATTACCATTACGATGACATGCCCGACACTGTTGAGTATCATGGAATTTATGCAGTGGCTGACAGAATCATAAGAATCGACAGACCTCAAGTTAGCCATCAACTTGGAAGAGATTGATCAGAATACTCAATTTCTTATTGTTGTTGTGGATGTAACTTGACTGGAAATGAGAAATTTATTTTTCTGTGTCAATAAAAATGTTACAAAATATATTCTTCATTTTAATCTTTTTTATCCTCTTCCAAACCAATTTAGTTTCACTTAAGACATATTTATGCTACATTACATAAATTAATCAATTAAATTAGCACGACTTATAATGTAATGAATAAAACCAGCTCATTGGTTATTTCTTACGTCAATAACTCTCTGGAAATCTTCCAACCGATGCGAATGCTTCTTGTTAAAATTGTAAACTTTGAAAGCGACCCCGATTCCAGCACAGTTAACTACTACGTCCAATTTACCAAATTTCTCTTTACATGTCTCCAAAGCGTCAGTGACATCTTTTTCCTGTCTGACCTTAAAGACAATAATAAATAATTGATGCTAGAAAGACTTACTCTAATTCTGTCATTCATTAGGTCTACATTAGTAGAGTGATTTTAAAGTCCACCTCTTTACCGGTAATTATAACTACTACCACTTACATCAGTTGGACAAAATATAACATCGCTTTCTCCAAGTTCTTTAGATACTTCTAAACCTTTGGAAGTTGGCAGATCACACAAGACTATTTTTGAACCTTGCTTTAAAAATCTTTCTGCTGTGGCACGGCCTAAACCTGATGCACCTCCAGTGACCAGTGTCACAAGTCCCTGTAAAAAGGCGACATGACAAGATGAAGGTATACTTTATACAAGTATGATTTAATAAAAGTATTTAGCTTTCTGGATTCTGGAGTACCTTCAAAGCTCCAGTCATTGCTGCCATTTTGCTTTTCAAACTTCAGTTTTACGCAAGTATCTTCACAATAAGGAATGAATGTGCACGTAAACTGTAAAAAAATGCACGCACTATCTAACTATTCTAACTATCCAACTGGTATAATAATATCTACAAGCTACGTTTGCTTGACATTTACTTGACTTTCGATAGTTTAGTAAAATATAATTAAGCTTAAAGTCAAATTATAGCACAATGCCTACTTGCACACTGACAGCGTAGAAACCGGTTTTTATATAACTCATCATTTTATCCTCATACTATCTTTCCAGCAAAAAAATCTTCAAACTTATAGACATATACGCGTGAATTTAATGTTATGAAAATAAAGCACTTTTACAGTAGTAAAAGCACATGTGCATGTGCTTGTACATACGTACATATGTACTTACATATTTCATTCAACATCTCAAAAAAGTACACTACGGACGGAGTCCGTAGTACGGACTACGGCCGTTGTTGCGGGGTATTTCGCCTATACTAGATACTATTTGTTGTGCAAGTAGTACTACGACTCGTGCAAGTCTCTACGAGTGATACGACATGGCTTGTTGGAGCAAATAGCTCCGAGCAATAATGTATGACCCTAGCTAGAAGAATCAATACAATTATCTATCATGATTGGTTGATTATTGACTGATTCCAGATGTATATGAATATGAGTAGTTATTGTTGACTTGTGAATTATATAAATTGCGTTTGTATTGAAGCTATGAGAAATTTTCATATCTTCAACATTTTTTTATTTTCAAAATTTTTCTCTTTGTCTACAAAAATTAATCTAGAATTTAACTGTCTTTACATTTGCATCACAGTTGGTTAAAGACAGAACGGAATCACACTCAATAATTAAATCATTACAAAAATAACAATGCAAGTTATTATACTCACCAATATTTCATTACAATGGAATCGAAAACCACATAATTTCTACAAATTAGTAATATTTTGATGCGCCATAAAGTTCGTAAATATTGAGTTTATCGCAACTATCGTTTCTTTCTTACTTACTCTCCTCATCGTCACCTTCATACTCGAAATCAAAACCTATCGGACTCTCGATTTTAATCCGGTTCGGCACAACTAATTCCTCCAAAGTACTCTGGTCATTTGTAGCTTCGTTTTCACTACTACTGTCATGCTCAGGACTATCACTACAATCATGGGAGGCTTGGACCTCATTGGCATGTCCGCAAGCAACGTGAGTATCCCTTCCAGTTCTAGAAGAAAACGCCATATTGCACATTGGGCAGTAAAATAAACTTACAGCTTGATTACTCCCATGCGTTTTGCAATGTGCGTTTAAATTATCTTTACGATTGTAAGCCTTGCCACAAATTTTGCACTCAAATTTAAGCTTTCTATGAATAGCTATGTGTCTTTTCAACTTTGCTTTCGAGCTCATTCGTCTGGCACAAACTGGACATGGAAAACCTTCTTCTGGGTGGTTTTCGGCGCAATGGTCCTCGTACATTTGATAGTCTGCGAATTCAATGCTACATATTGGACATATTTGAATTTTAGCTAGTAGGAACCGGTTATTCTTTTCTGCGCTCTTTCCATCGAGCAGCGAATGATTTTTCATATGACTATCAAGTTGGGACGAATAAATAAATAAATTGCAAAGATTACATTGAATGATTTCATTTTCTCTGCCTGTATTAACTGTGGATGATGTATTGGAATATGTTGGAATCTGTGTTGGAGGCTTCTTTTGAGTAGATTGCAGTCCGAGTGTTCTTCGATTTTTGAATGAGGGAAGTGGAGGGGGACGCTGACGCTTTGGAGGACTTGGTATTCCTTCCATAGTTTCAATTCCAATCGCAACCGGGACAGAATCATTGGAAGAAACCTTATCGTCGTCAGCATTAATTGTGACTGTAGACGGTTTTTTGTGATAAAATGTACGTCCTCTGAGCTGAAATTCGCCAGGTGTGGTTAAAACTTTTGTTTTCTTTATCGATTTTAGTAGAGGAATCTGTGGAGGAGTATGTTGCAATCCATGTTTGGCATCTGCACAGACGCTCTTAGTCTTAAGCCAAGAAGCAGAGTCTGCAAAAAATATTTTGAATTTTTTATAAGGCAACGGCACAGTATAAAATTCAATTTCAGCAACCAATTAACCAATTTACCTGCAAGTGATTCCAGTCGGTCAATTCGCTTATTTGTATTTTGGCATTCATTACTTTGCATTGCTGCAGTAACTTTTTGAGGTGCTATTACCGGTGCAATAAAAGAAATAGGTACTTTCTTTGAGTGCAATATTGGAGGAACCGTAATAGATGCTCTTTGAGTGTGGAAAGAGTGTACGCGCGGTA
This sequence comes from Sinhomidia bicolor, assembly GCA_027743785.1. Classification (NCBI taxonomy): domain Eukaryota; kingdom Metazoa; phylum Arthropoda; class Collembola; order Entomobryomorpha; family Entomobryidae; genus Sinhomidia; species Sinhomidia bicolor. The sequence goes on from JAHZMT010002476.1 coordinate 17,520, forward strand.
CCTGATTAGTTGGTACTTGCAAGGATTTAGTAGAAGTGACGATCGGGACACAGTCGTCATCAATATTATCCTCAAATGGATCAATAACGTTTACGAGCTCTATAAATATTATTAACAAAAGTTTACAATGACAAGTCAACATTTATGAACATTTAAAATAATTAAACGGAATACCGAGCGTCAAAACTAGTACATGTGTAAATAGTAATATGTACTTACCTTTGTTTACTGTTTCAACGTTATTGTCGTTACTTAAATCCTTTCTAGCATCAATGGTAAATTGAGAGTTTAAATCAGCATTACTATCCTTGCCTCTGAAATCTGCGAACTTGGATCCTGCAATGAATCCAGAATGGAAGAAATTGAATTTGGTCTTATTCATTAACTCTTTCATTTTGATGGTCATCATGATTCATGATCATAAATTCATGACCAGTGGCCATTCACTTTTTCTTTGTTCAATAGCACTACTATTGCGTCTGCTTCACCGAACAGTTTGCTGATAGCATTCAACATTTTAAAATACTTCATGAAGACTACAGCCGTGAAAAGCCGTTTTAGGTATGCTTACCAAACGTTTCCGTCAAAAACGTCTGCACTCTAAATAACTCCTTAAGCGCGTGATCAAACTCGCGTTTCGTTACATAAGCCTCCATACTTTAAAATGTCACAAATGCAATTTCCAAAGTTAATTAAACTGACATGGATTCTATTAGATATATATACTTCAATTTTCTTCAAATGAAGGAAATTTGTCATTCCCTAACCTACTTCATTTATTTGCTCTACAAGGTTATTATGTAGTATCATTCCAAAAAATAGTAATGAATTTTTATACGTTTCTTCCAAAGTGGACAGAGTTTGATGCAAG
>JAHZMT010002477.1:0-29422 GCA_027743785.1 Sinhomidia bicolor
GTGGAAACGAGCATGCAGGCGCTAGTCTTTTTGTTGCAAAACCGTCATCATGGGAGGGTTCTCGAATGACAAACGCAGAGCTTGACACAGCGTTTCGCGTTACTCTGGCACGCTTTCCTTTGGCTGAGGTGATTGCAGCAGATGTACAGGAGTTAAGTCAGGTGACTCATGTGGCGTCAGGGTCACTCTTGCCAGACATAAAAAGGTTTAGAAAGCTGCCCCAAGCCCACCCACCTCTTGTGTACGTGCAAGTGTCATTGGCAGATGTTGGAGCTCTCACTCCGGATGTTGTAGCAAGTGTGAACGAAAACAAGTTAGCTGTTCACGTACGTGACTGGGAGTCGCCCATCGACCTATTGATCTCTCCTGCTGCAAGTAAAGCGATTGGCGCGCTATCCCATTTCGGATTAACTGTGGGAAACTGTGGAGAAATGATGAAATCCACTTTTGCAAATTTCACAAAGTTTCCTCTAAACAAAATGGTGACCTTTGTTGTGTGCGACTGGGTACCTTTTACACTAACCCGTGTCAGTGAAAAGCTAACGTCGGATTATCTTTTGGGTTTGTATTATGCAAAGTATTACATTGAAAAGGTTTTACCAATTTCAAACGGTAGAAAACCCAACATTGAGGTAATATTCAGAATCAATGTCAAGGGACTGGAGCGACAATGCCCTGTGAGTGTGGCAGCAGTTTATCAGAACTCATATCTCAGTTTCCTGCACATGCTCAACCAGTTCAGTGCCATCCACAAAATCAGATATTTCGTCGCCCATGCCCTTGGTCCTGCCGAGTCATTTGCTCAGTGCCCTTACACCTGGTGGCATATTAACAACTATTCCGACCTATCAAATCTCTCAGTTTACAAGGCTACAGAAGACGGTAAGGAAAAATATTGAAAGAAATAAAGATAATTAAATTTGAAAGTGTGACAAAAAACATTTTACGTGCATTTCAGAATACTTTGGCCGTCCAACAAAATTGGACTTAATTCCCAAAGTAACTTCGTCAGAGGATGCCAGTTCGTCTGATCATAACCACGTGTACTACATCAGTGCTGCAATTGTCGTAGCGGTAGTTGTGGTGGCCGCGTCTGCAGTAGTGGCACTTTGGCTGCGTAATCGTTTCTTGCTCAACCAAATGCTAACGCAGAAAGAAATTAAGCAGTTTCATGACGGAGTTGAGATGACTGGTGACGAAATGGAAATGCTGAGCAAGGACTTGCAGGACTCGATGTACAAGAAATTTCCAAAGAAGTTTGAAGTTGCGTTGAGTGACATTGAGAAAGGTGAGCTGATTGGAAGTGGTCAGTTTGGATTGGTGCACAAGGGAATGATTATTTCAAAACAAATTGAGATTGCGATTAAAATCCCACGAGAGACTTGTGGCAAGGAGCAGTTTCTGAGCACACTTTCCGAACTGAAGATACTCGCATACATTGGAAGCCACGACAACGTAGTATCCTTCATGGGTGCCTACACAAAGGAAATTGGCAGAGGTAAACTGTACGTTCTTACGGAGTTGTGTGAGAAGGGCGCTCTTGTTGGTTATCTTCGCGAATTGAAACGCCAGCAGACGGAACGCACAAGTCAACTGCCTGTCGACATGCACACACTGTGCGCTTTTGCTCACCAAATAGCTTGCGGAATGGATTACGTGGCCGAGAAGCGGATAATTCACGGAGACCTTGCCACTCGAAATGTTCTACTCACTGCGGATTACACCTGCAAGATTGCTGACTTTGGCCTGTCCAGACGCCTCTACGAGCTGAACGAGTACAAAAAGACAAGCGTGGAACCAATGCCGTGGAGATGGATGGCGCCAGAAAGTTTGGGCGACATGGAGTTTACTACCAAGTCGGACGTTTGGAGTTACGGAGTGACCCTCTGGGAAATATTCAGTTTGGGTAAGTCAATTCCTTTGTGATCAAATTTTTCGAATTTGTTTTCTGCAATTTAGTCTTACAATTTGATAATTTAATAGGATCCGTTCCTTATCCTGGAAGAACATGGTCAGATGGCTTTGTTACTGAGATGCAGGACGGAATGCGAGTGGAGAAAGCAAAATTTGCCACGGATGACATGTGAGTGTGTAAGCAGCTTAGAATGGTGTGCCTAGAAAAAGTGTCATTTAAAAATATAGAACAATTCTTTTTCCAGACATGATACCATGATGAATTGCTGGAATCTTATCCCTGATGCTCGACCAAGTTTCAAAGACTTAGGAAACTGCTTTGCTGAAATGAACGCTCCTGAATACACAACATTTGAGGCAGTGTAACGCCCAATGGTAATAGGTGGAAATAAATATTTATATATAAATGAAAAAATAAATATAAATTATAATAAAAATATACAGTTCTTCTTTACTGTAGTTGTAGCAATCACGTTTATCTATTTAAGTAATTGTAATGCTTGTTTTGTCGCTTGTGTATTTGCAATAAATGCTTACTAGGCCAACCGCAAATATTAATTTGCTGACAGTTTCTCCGACTTTGGTCAAGCTTAGTATTTTATTTTTGGTTACTGCTTTCCCTGCAATAATTATATTCTTAAGCTTGATTTATATGTATGCATATTCACTTATTGTGCCATGATATATTCTTCTACGGAAGATTTTAAAGTTTCTTTTACAGATAATCTTAAACTAGAATGACCTGTAACATTCAGTAGAATATACTTATCTTAGCGGATCATTCTCGTTGAAGAAGATAGCACAGTATACGTGAGTTTCGCGTGAAATTTACACCTGACATAGAAGGAAGTATTTTTGATTTTGGCAGAGATACGAAGTTGGAGGGGGTGCGGTGTGTGAGATTCCGAATTTCTGTGCTCCCTTCTAACTGGACGATCCTTTAATATTTAATTGCTAATTAGCAAATACAAATTAAAAACATTCAAATTATAAAAAAATTTATTCATCATTTTAAATGACATGTGCAATAAAGTAATGTTTAAAACAAAAAAGTCAAGCAAGATTTTATTTTGTGTTCTGTTTTTAAATTACATTAACCTCATGAAGACGTTTCTCGAGTAAAGTCATGTTATTTCCTGTTACCTCAGAGTCTTAAAGTTGCTGCTGAGTCAAAACTTTTTAAAGGGTAAATTTTTAGTCATAAATTTGTTACCCTTAACCACATGAAATTAATTTGTACTCACCTTTAGTCGTACAAATTTCTCAGATCTTTGTGTCAACTTCATTTCTGAGAAGGCGCTTTGTCCGTTCTGATGAGAATATTTCCATAGAGTTTCAAAGCAAAATATGTTGTCAGACATTTAATTTCAAACAAAACAGGTTAAACCTATGTATAAAATTCAACATCAATATAAAAACATTATTTATCTTATGTGATCTTTCCTTGTGTATACACCAATTTATTTTAACTGATGAGAAGATGAAATAAAGAACAGCATAAATAATGTCAACATTAAACATCCAAGCTATTGTTTATATTCAGAATTCACATTAACTCAACGCAGACTTTTGATTGTATTTTTCGGTGTATTCGTTTCAAAGATATTTTATAACTCGAACTTACCGACGAATCTTTGTAAGAACAGGAAGCTAGAACAAGTGCTAGGTGGCACATGGAATTTTCAAACGCATGCTTACAGTCTAAAAAAATGCCATTTGAAAAAATCCGTCATTTCCCCTAGTAGTAAACCCTACCAACCTCAACCATGTTGTACATTATTCCTAATATTGCCGAAAATTATTTTGAGCTTTTATATCGTTTATAGAGAGCTCATGTTGAGCTCTACGAAATCCGATAACACGCAAAGTATCGAAAAGTATTTTTTGCAAAACTTTGACGAGTTTATAAGTCAACGCATAGTCGTTGCTTTTTAATTTTTAAAATTTATTAAGCCAGTTATGCGCATAATTTATTATTATGCGGAATTCTTTTACTACTATTATTATTACCATTACTAAAATGCTATTGTTGGTTAATTTTAAGTGTATGACACTATACACTTAAATTACACACTGTAATTTTAAAACATGCTTTTCAGTATCATAGTAAAGAATAGAATTCAGCAAATGAAAACTTTTCAGAATACACCTCAGCGCTTGGTTTTAAAAGTGATAATTTTATGCAGATACAATCGCATTTGATACAAATCACAATGACAATGAATACTATTATTACTATGTGGAGGTATTATTGGTAAAGGGATTGAGAAGTCAATTGAAGCAGACTATTGTTGCCAATTGAGAAGTTTTGTTGTCAGTGCTGTCCGTTTTTTTCATTACCTTCATTATCCGTAAAATCTGTCGGAAGGGAAAACTACACGAATGACAAACAATAATACGGCTTCAGTGGCTCTGCCGTGTATAAATGCCAACTGTGCAATAGTCTTCGTTTCATTAGCGATTATTCGTTTTTATACCAAACCAGTCTTCTCCCATAGCCATGCTCTTTCAATTTGGCTTGACCAGTAAAAGGAACATCGAATGTCTAATCATCGACATGCGTAAGAGAAAACTTGTCGAGATCTCTGATCATGTGAACGCCGCCAACGAGATGTCGTGCAGTGTAGCTTCCACTAAGGTTGAAATTCAAGAAAATGCAATGAGTACATCAGATGATGCCAGAGAGATGCCAGAGAACGTACGAACGTTGGGAACGCTGGAAAGAAAGTTGGTACTGACGTTGAACCTGACAAGACAGATTTTAAAACTATTGTGGACGATTACAAATCTGATTATGATTATCAACGATTTCTACAGAAGCTGCATTAAACAAAACCCAAAGGTCAGAGTGAGTCACACGAAAAATATCCAGGCGAACCGAAAAACAACTAAACCAGATCAACAGAACCGTTTCCACTGTGAGATCGAGAGCAGTTCATTGTAAATACTATTTATTGTGTAAAGAAATCCTCACGCTGCATCATTTTATTAATCCAAAAGCTGTTGCTGGCATAACTGCATTATTGCTTCGAACAAGTTTTTTCCAGGTTTGTGTAAGCTCTGCGATTGAAGTAGTCAGACGTTAGTTTTACTGACTTTCTTGAGCCAAGACATGTACTGACACTTAATGAAGAAATGTTTAGGGACGAAGCAGGCAGTTGTCCTTTTAGCTATAAACCCGTATCCGTAATTGCTCTTTACATAGTAACGTTGCAATACGTTTTGAGAAACTTTCCGTTCTGCCGATTTCTCTTTTGCTGCCATTTTTTTAGTTTACCTTTTCATTTTACATCTCCATGCGCAATTTTTACTCGTAGCCTGTCCTAATATTAAAGCAATACTACAAAACTGTTAGCTGTTCACTGTTTGTCTAGCAGAATAATAAATTACAAATAAATGTGTCCCTCGGTCGAAACTTTTCTAGCTACAAACAAATAAAGGATGGTTTGTCGGCTCGGATTTAAAAATGGGGGCTAATAGAGAATACGTTTTCAAACTGAACGCTGACTTCTCCTCAACTTTAGATAAAGAATTTGTTTGTGTTCCTCATCATGAATTTGATAGTGATTCAAGCAATCTGTGAGACTGCGGTCAAGGATGCGATCTGGTAAGTAAGAAAACATAAGTAAAATACAACAAATAAGTTAACATAACAGACATAGTGTATTACGTTTATAATGCAGTAGTAATGGGCTGGTGCAATATATTCGTCAGTTTCCATACTGGTGTCTCGTTGCTCCAATATCTTATAACTTTTAGAGTAAAGTTACATTGGTATGAATTTGTGAAAGAATGTTGTAGAAAGGTGTCATGTTAAATAAAATGCAGATGAAATGCTTTCCATGTCTTCATGTCTTGACTTCGTTAGACTTCATGTCTTGATTTTGATCTGCATTCTAACTTTTCGACTTGATGCCCGTTGTTAGATATTAACAGTGAAATGTTCAACTTGTACAGCTAATTTTATTTTGTAGTGTATCTGAAATCCTTCACAGATCATTTTATAATTAATTATTCGGAGTAATAAATTCGTCGCTTGCTCAAACTATTGAATTTTTCGAATTATGATAGATTATGATTACGACTAATTTTGTTTTATGATATAGTTTCGGTTTTGTATGAACTATATTTCTGGTTTTATTTCTTTTACCTGGCCACAGGGGAGACTCCTGCAGAAAACTTCTATCGTGCTCCACATGCACACTTGATGCAAAGTGCGCATTGGGCGCCAGCTAAAAGGAAACGACTAAAAATTAAGACCGGAATACCATGTAAATATTATAAAAAGTTATCTCTAAATTTCGAAACATATGTAAGTTGTTAATAATTTAATATGCTCTTTCAGCTCCTCTTCAGTACGTAAAGGCACAGAGAAAAACGGCGAATTACCCCCCAACGAGAACGAAATGTTTCACCTTGGAAAATTCAAAGAAGAATTTTAAAACGGTTTTAATTTTTTAATTTTTTAAAACATTAATAAACAAATCTGCAGGAAAGATGCTTAAGACAATTCCAGCTGGTGTGACACCGTCAACGGTCGAAACCGTCAACACTGCTACTGAATAGGATTCATATCTTAACAACACCGCTTTGTAAACTTTTGTATACGCAATCCCCCTAACAGACTCAATCAGTAATTTTGATATCAGTACTAGTTCTACTGTACAGGATACGCTAGCAGCTTTTGCTGCCGCCCCGTCTACAGGTAAAAGAAGAAACGAAAAGCTGCCAAAAGATGTTGTAAAAAAGAGATACGATGTGGATGCAAATACATTTTCTACGATCGCAGCAGCAGCAAATGTTTTGTAAATTGAAGTAATTCCAGAACTATGATACCAATATTACACCAAATGAATGTCACCACAAGAATCCACAGCTCGCTAGATTTTTTTACTTCGGAGTTCAGTAATCGTGTTGTGCATGGTTCTTGCTAGTACACGGAATATGAAGTCACGCGATATAAGTACGCCTTTTTCTAGCATTTCCAGACATACACAGTTGTCCGCAGAACCTATATTGGTTCGTAAATTATTTGTTAGCAAATAAAAGCATTAATCTTATTTTACTATATTTAAACTTTAAGTGGTGAAGATATTGTAATTTCGGCTGGAGGAGAGACAAATATTTCGACGAACATTTCTCCTAAATTTACGTATATATAACTAGCTGGGCGTTTTAGCTACGTTTACCAAAAGAACATGGTAGTAGGAGGCAGGATTTAACAATTAAAAATGGTTTTTTAAAGGCAAATAAAAAGTGCTCACGCTATTAATATAATTTTTAGAGGGAGTTATAGAAAGCGACTATACCGGCCTTGTTTTTGCCGTAAAAGTAGACGTATCCATTATCCATGGTAACCAGTTTGCTTAGGTTTGCGAAAATTATTTGCGAAAATATTGAAGTTGAAGATGATTGGGAGAGAAAGAACCAAAAGAGACGGATCAAGAAATTTGGTACTACATAAATGCACTAATGTTGTTCATAGTGTTTCAGAGGCTGACGAGGATGGCTGTGAATAATAATCAGTATAATAGTTTTTTAAACATAAACTTAACTTGGTGAATAATTCTTGACGAATGATGTTGATTCGTATAAAAGTGTTTAAATATTGTACATATCAAGACTAAAATCATCCAGACCCTTAACGGCAGACTCTTTGCCTAATTGTAATTAACTTGTGAACTCATCAGAGCCCCAATAGCGCATATAGCGCATACGCATCTAGTATTGTAATCCACGTTGTTGGCTTACTAGGATCGTACCCTGGCGTCACTTTATGATTTGCTTTTACTCGTGCGGCATCCCCTGAAGAAGAATAACCCATTTGAATTGATTTTTCGATGAAGGCAAGAATGTTAGGATCAGAAATTGTTTCTATTTGGGCCTTGGTAAATTTTGAACCGCAGTCTCATAAAACCATCGGATGCGGAAAGACCATGATGGATCTATGTTAACGTTTTCGTAAATTGTTTTACGATATTTCTGAAAACGTTCACACGATAAAGTAACATCGAACATAAAATTCTGAGTAGTCTAATAGGTTTCGGAATACGTGCTACATTCCATATTTCTATATGATTCTTGTGTTATCGCTGTTTGTGTGAGTTCATCATAGAACATCTGAACTGGAGGTAAACGTGTTTTCACACAGACGTTCAAACAGTTTACTTGTAATAAAAAAATCCGTTAGTACATTTAATGTTTTGGTGAGATAGTCTAAACTGGGGCTTAAATGAGAAAATGAATCCAATATTCCTAAAAGTCTACTTAAAATCTATTTTCTCTGTACTTGGCACAATAATTTCAACCTTGTTAACAACATGATGCTGATGAAAGTAACCAATGTATGTCATTTTGTATTTTGACCATTGTGAACGAAAGCTTATGTGCTTTCTCTGTGAAACTTTCAAATTGCAGTCCAAATGGGCCATAAACTTGAAACGGAAATTGTTTTGGGCGTCAGGAATGCGTGAGTGATGTCTCACAACTTCACTATTTACAGGAAACTGTCTATTACATGTGAAATCAACTATGAAAGCACTTCCATGATCCATACTCGATCTTTGCTTTGCGAAAATCCACGTGCATAATTAGGTGGTTTAGTCTGTGCAGTATGTAGAACAATTCACTCAAAAAGGGTATGTGATTGGACATGAGAGAAATCCTCGGGCAAATCCTTGATAGGTATATTCAGTTGTCATGGTGTTAAACTATTTGCGACTCGTTCATGATCCTGTTTTTAAGAAATGAAATAATCCTCACCGTGTGGCCAGAGAGGTGATCAAGACGCATGCAACGATTTTTCTTAAATCGTAATTTCACCATTTAAAAAAATCACAATTGTTACCGGCGGAAGCGGTGAATTTGCGTTGTGGTTGGTGATGGTGACAGTTTTAAAGCTGCATATTTTCTTTACTCCAGCAACAAGTGCTTGCTATTCGGGTATGAAAAGTTTATTAATATTACTAGTTATAATATTCGTAACAAAACTATTCAACAACTTAAACCAGACACAAATGGCCAGAACTAAAGTGAAAAGCAGTGAGAAGAATGTAAGTGACGCTGATTCTCCTGGTAAAGGAAAGGTAATTGCTGCCGTCCAAGGGGTAAAATATAAATTATAATTTAAACTTCGCAATTGTTTAATAACAAAGCATACATTCATAACAAAGAAGTGTTCTTAACAATATGTATAATCATTTCTGGGAAGCCTTAGTTATATATGTATATATAGAAGTATAGTTATATCAACCAAATCAAGTCGGACAAGAGATAATGCCCCAGAAAGTATTTGAAAGTATAATTCCGTTCCAGACGGTCAAGAGATGGCAACTGTGTTGCAAAAGTGGAAAAAAGGAAACAGAAATGTTACCGCTCGAGGGAAAAGGCACAGGCAGTATAGAGAGAAAATAACAGAATAACTTGTTGCTCTCTTCACGCCATCTCACAAATACTCTACCGGCATACTTCTTCGTGCTAAGCAACAAGAGCAAAGCATAAAATTTCTTCTGCTGTTCCTACACACCACCCACTACTACTCGCTAGCCATACCGCTCCGTGTTATTTTGATGTGATAGTTCCGTTCGTTATACTCATGAAGGACACTAGTATTTAATAAATTAATAGGTATGCATGTTCAATCTATTCAAACAAACTTTTTCTGCAATGAGATTAGACTACACGACACAAAGACGCTACTTAAATAGAGATGATATGACAAAGTTATCATTACTCTACCGCTCAATAACAACTAAAATCCTAGTCGACGTAAAACTATTGTCACGTTTCCTTGCGCAGATTGGACAACCGATACCGAGTGCCAGGTCATCAAAAAACTAGAAACGAGAAAACAGGTGAAAGTTTAGAATTTCCCGACCCAGCTCATTCTTCTGCACATATATCGCAAAAATGTTTACATGATCAGATGAATCATTACAAAATAATGATTAATAATCAAGCAATCTTTTATTTAGAGTCCATTTTGTTAACAAATAAATTTGGATTTTTCTGCTTCCTATACTGTTGAGATTGCGACTGACAACGTCGAAATTTTCCTGGTTTTTTGGTAAACAGTAGGGTACTTCTGGCAATCTGTCGTGTATGTCTGGCGATGTTGGAGTATCATAAAAATCACTTTGTGTCGGTTGGGTTGACGTTTCCTGCCGTACCTCAGTCAAATAGCCTTAAACGTTTTAAAATGAAATTTTACATTTTACAGTACAACAACACAGATTCACAGTCACTATGCAACCTACATACGAAAGCAAAATGTACGTTTTCTGTAATGTTGACTTATGATAAATATCTATTTTAGGATTACGTGAATGAAATAGAAATATAAGCAACGTGTACTTTCAGTTCAGCTATATTTACCATTGTCAATGATTTTTTATATAGACCAAATTTGAAAAACTTTGATCAGCCAAACAAGAGTAAAAGCAAACGTGGCGAGTGCTTTGCTAGTGTCGCAGACAGGTGACGAGCAAGAAATATCAAGCGATTGCTGATTGAGTGATTGACTATTGCTCAACCTGGATGAAATTCAGATTTGTTCTAATGATAAAAGTAAGTGGAGTAAGCGGTTTTTTACTACATACAACATGTCGTAAGCGGTTTAACCAACGTTACATGCAGAAAAGTGCATGGGACGCGTGTGTGAGGGTAGAGGAACGTTGCGAACAACGGCGAACAACGAGCGGAGAGTGAGAGAGAGGGGCATAGTGAGCCTCTCTCTTTGTGTGTGCGTAAGTGGTGGTCTATGTTGTAGTGCTGTTCATGCAGCAGTAACTGTTTAGCATCACCACATTCTTACAGGTCTGACTACTTGCTGCTACTACTTTTCATATGCATACATACATGCTCGAAAAAAATCTCTTACTCTCTTGCAACAGCATTACATAGTAAAATCGCTCGCTCTCTTTGCTTTGTTATTCCATAATAGCAATAATACAACCTGCGTCCTTATACCGTACATACATATTTTCAATCATACAAACATACAGAATAAGGTTTTCTTTGTTTAAGCATAACAAAAAGCTTGCAAATGCAACGTACGCAATACTATACTACACAGGTAGCACCATAGCATATGAAGAGGTGCTCACCTAGTTCACCACCACCACCTCTTTAACGTTACCTATGCTTCCACACACACAACAATAATATGCACCCACTAAGGAAAGAGGAAAACAACAATTATAATATTACCTAATTGTTGTTTAATGGGTTTTTATAACTACTGATAAACATTGGCTATCGGCATCTGCGATTTTACATTTATTTACTAAATGCAATTATTTAATTTTCCTATCCAAATATTGGAATAAGAGTTCGATGCTTTCATTCCAGATGATGTATTATATTATGTATGATGAGATAGATGTATTATTAAGTCCATGCCAAAACAGTTTGATTTTGACTCTATCTACTTGCCTCGTCAAATTCCCATAGACGTACACACGGAATTGACAAAAAATACAATCGGGAAAATATGGGTACTCTCAAACCTAACAAGGGCACGCGCAGCAACTTGTCTCGTCCCGAAGTGCTTGCTGTGAAATAATATGCTTTCAATTTTGCCCTTGGAGACAACTATTATACACAATTTTAATTTTTTTCCTTTTCTCTTTCCTAACAGATTTCTCTCACTTGGGCCTGGTCCACTCACCTTTTGGCATGTGGTAATGTGGGCGGGTGGGGCTGTGCCGTTGAAGAATTGTATTTTCAAACATTTCTGTACAGCAAAATTCTACTTGCCTGCATCACTCATTCAGCCTTTGTTGACGTTTTATGGATTGCTGATAACGGAACGAAACGTAACATTTATTCCTAGTAAACGGAAGTGCTTGAATTTAAGTTCAGGATGTGACATCCGTGAACTTTCAATGGACCTAGCAACGCTACAAGAAAAGTTAGAATTTGGCAGAAATTTTGAACAATAATTGCGCCTGTGATAAAGCACCAGACCGTCATCTGGAAATCAGCGGACACCAAGCCATTTTGTTGTTTATTTTGGGCGTCTGCAGTCGTACATACAATATTTTCTTCATATTGTATTTTTGGTTGGTTTTGCATAGTCAAAAAAGCATCATAGATCGATTTTAGTAGCTGCATTGGGGCAAAATGAAACTTTTGATTCTGGATTGATGTTTGCACGCAACGAGACATACCCTTATTCTTACATAGCTACAAAGTGAAAATCGGATGTGCTAAAAATATATAACGTCTTTTGGGTTGAACGTCAACGTTTGCAAAACGAAAAAATTGGTCTGTGACCGCTATCGTTTATTCCAAATAAACAGAATCAACTTCCTATATTGCGAACAATAAGAACAAGCGCGCCTTTGCCTCCATTTATAGAAAACTGTCCATTTACCCAAGGTAAATGCGTTTGTATCTGTTTTTTAAACGTTCGGATTCGTCTACCCTGTATAAATTCAGAAGCATTATGAACGAAAAATTGAGAAAGCAGGATGCTGATGTACAGAAGCAGATGAACGAATTTTTGATGAAAGCCATAATGTCCTCATGTCTTCTTCGTTACTGGGGAGCTTTGCGACAATCTGAATATTGAGCAAGGTCAACGAACACGGTGAATTGTTTGCAAACCCGCTGACTCTATAGATGCGGCATTACAATGCGCATTACAATAAGTATATAAGATTATAACCACTATAAGCATTAAAATATTGTTATGTGGCGCCTATATTGTAAGACGGGACTAGGTATTCACCTTTCTCCAGTCTTTGGCAGTCTTGATGAATCAGCATTTAGAATTATACTGTTGCTCATTTCAAGGTCAGATAATTTATATAAAAACTATTGATGCTGTAGCAAGTATATTGTGTTGGCTGATGATAAGACTTTTCGTAGTAGATTACTGCTGCTACGCCGTTTCGAAAAATAATGGTGACATTTTTGTTGAAAAGGCAGATTCAAGCGTACCCGCAACTTTTGCCCACATCCTATTTAAATTCAAATTATTATCCTTACATTGCGTTTGTAACGACGGCTCTTTGGAATGGGTCGGAAGCGAAATCTGGTATATAGATATTAAGTTACCGTTTTTATGATTCATGATGATTCCTAAAATTTGAACCCGAACTGCCAGTCAATATCAGATATCAACTTGTAAGAACAGAATTAGAATAACTTTGTATTGCTTTCGTCTTTGAGTTGGTATGTTTAAAAACAAACATGCAAACGAATGCAGACTCTTGAAATTAGCATAGCATAGCAAGTTGATCACTTCAGTAGTAGATATTTTATTTGTGCTTTATGAAAAGAAAGCAATGCCATTCTTTTAGCGTAAACGTTTCGACATATTTGCATATTTGAGGTCCTTAAACAACAATTAAACAGTCAATTAACAGCAAATTTCCATTCCGACATTAATCAATTCTTCAATGCAACGGCGCTGCTGTATTAAATTTAATTTTTATGAGAAATAACGATTTTTGAGGACATCATTTGGATTTAAATGAAGTTTTATTGACGTTTCGGTTTCAAACTGTAAATTTAATTTTTCTTACAGACATCAAATTTCGGTACTCACTAGTGATGGAAGAATATAAATCAACGAATCATAGAAAAGAACAATAATCAGCAACAAAAGCTGTAGGTGGTATGCATACTCCGCAACCGTAAAGTCTCAGACATGAATCGAATTCAGAGCACAAAATCCCGTAAAACCAATACCAAAAGGGTCGCAAAAAGTACCGGCACAACAACATGAATCGTCCAGCATGCACGCCAAGTGATTTACTGTGCAAGGGTCTCCTAGTTGAACGCAGGGCTTGTAAACAAAAATAAATTTATCCGTTTAAAAATCTTCAAAAGGCAACCGGAACTGCTCAGATACCGCATACTAATGAGTTAAATTAGAAAATAATATATATTTTATAAAACTTACCCGTTGCCGTTGAGCTGTTACAGTTGTCAGCAATGCTAGTGCAACGTAAAGTAAAGTAATTTCTTTAGGCATGTTAAAACTGTTTTTTCTGAACTTAAAAATTGCAAATCAAAAATTTCAGCGATACTAAACAAAAATGAGTGTTAAAGCAGCGGAGATACAGTCATTACTGATATCACTAATAATATTTGAAAACGCTATTTATAACGCTAACTTTTGAGCGTAGCGGAAATATACCACACATCAGTAAACTTTTCTGTCAATCATCGCTATCAAAATATTTTGATTTGAATTACTAAACTAAATATTTTCAATGATGTTTTGAAACTTTTCAATGAAGTTTTCAAAATCTGTTGTTACACATGCCAGAACATATTTTCATAAGTTTTGTAATCCGATTAGCTACTGCGCAGTGACATGAATAGATATTTTTGGTAACATTTGTGTAAATACTATAGAAGCAGTTTATGAACATGAACATGAACAGAACATAAATAGACTTATTGTTTGCTTTTATTCAAATACTACACTGTTATGAGTCGTCGTGTATTCTATTGCAATGCTAAAAAACGAATTTGAAAACGAGCAAAGGAAATATACAGTTTAATGCACACACTTTTGTCCATGAACATATGACCATAAGTTTGATAATTGATTACGGGTATAATTGATTACATTATGATGTCAATCAAATCTTGTCAATTGTTCTGTACCTGTAAGGACGAAAATGCCATTTCTATGACGTTTCTATTGGCACACACAAACATCACGAAGATCAGATCAAAATTTAAAAATGCACTTCACAACTTCTGATTATCGAATGCACTGCTAATTGGAAATTTTTTCTTATCTGGTGTCACACTTTATGATAGCTATATAATTTATAGATACTTAATGATAGATATAATCCGTTATCTCAACTTTAAATTCTGAAATGCGTATTTCACAAATAGTTTATTTAGGCAGCATTGCACTTAAAGCTGTACAAATATCATAGCATTTTTCATTTGCATCTGCAGGCGTCAAAGAAAATACATTTTATGTGAAATGTTTTCAAATGATAAATAATACACAGCAATACACGTGCTGTACAGCACGGAAATAATACACATGTTTGCTTTGTGCAAATATTTTATTGCCAAATTTACTTACAAAATGTTTTTCTTTTACTATTTACTTTTAAAATCCCCTGATGAAGACGGATAAATTTTTTCAAATAAAAGTTTTTAATTTTTACACTCAATATTTTATTACTATCTACATATTCATACAAAACATTGCTGCCTTTCCTCTATGCAGTATAGAATTAGCATAAAAGTGACCTGCAAGATAAATAATACAGACATGTAGCTATCAAGTATGGTCTTAAGAAAATACTAATGTTAATAACATTATGTTATCCAAAATATAAATATGACACGTCAGGTAAAACGATCTTCCGGTTTCTCGAAATCTCACAATGTTCCACCAGGCGGATTTAAAAAGCCGAAAAGTGAAAAGTTTCTAAATTAATCGATCTTTCTTATTCAAAAATAAAATTTCTGTTACTCCTCTACAAATTTTGTCATTATTTAATTTTTTAAAACTTCACGGAAAAGGTCGCTTAATTTGGCGATCCGGTTGCCTAATTAAAAGTCCTCTTGCGTCGCTTAATTTAGCGACCGATTCCTGACTGAAAATGTGATCGACTCAATTCATATAAAAGCATTCAACGAAAGTGAACAACTAATACCCTTTAAAAAAAGATTTTTCATTGGTTTTCACATTCGCCCTAAAAGTATTTAATCATAGCGAATACTGTTAATAAGAAGTAGTTGCAGAGTAGAGACGAGTGACGTACAATAGCTGCAGTGATCAGTCCATCTCTCAAAATGAAATTTGGATTATTTCCAAGTCAGCCACAACGTCTAAAAAGGCATAAAAGTCATCTATACCTAAACGAAAACGTAAAGCCACAGTCAGACCAAAACTAGACGTTCTGACAGGCAGAGGGAAGAAGCGCAAGTGTTTGAAACCGTGTAATAAAAGAAAACGTGCAGCAAAGACTAAACCAAAAACGTAAATCCCGAAAGAATCGAAAGCCACAATCTCGCAAATGATGGAACCCTCAGCCGCTTAATAATAATAATAACAAGAATACACAATAAACCTCATTTACTTACCTGCTAAACGTACAAGGTCAATGCTTCCAGCAGCACCAACATCCAAATGAGCCATAGTTCACAAACACAAACGTAATAGTTTAAACGTGCAGTTAATTAGTTATTGTTACACAAAGTAGGATGATATATAATTGATGTATAACTTTTCAAAATGGTTACAACTACTTACCTTACAAGAATAAACAATACAAAATGTCACCAGAATTTTTTTGATGATCTTTTTCCGTTGACAACCATGCACTTTAATATCAACTGGTTTTAGTACATATGTAGTCTGTGTAGTATACTGAGATTGAATGATTTCAGATTGTATTATAAAAGTATAAGCAAAAAAGCAAACAGAAATAATAAAATGTTCCTGCTCTTTTAGTTCATATTAGTTTTGTTTGTAGTAACGAATTGGTGTTCGCTGTTCAACAGGTGAAACAAACATGAACTTAACAGATCAGCATGAAGCAAGATATACACCCCTACTACTACTGATGATGTAAGTTAATTGTTTAAAATGTTGTTTTTATCTGAGTTCAGAAGTAATTGGAGCTTATATTTTAGAATTTGTTTCAGTATCTTCAACGGAGAAGACTTTATTACACTTTAAGTCTATACCAGTGGAAGAGCCTGTCATTAGTCCAGAAAAGTTTGTAATAATTGAAAACCAAGCAACAATGTTTTTATGTTGTGCACTGTCACACCCTATAGATGGATTCAAACTTATCACCTGCTCCGACTTGAGCATACAATCTCTTTCTACTACCTACCTAGATGATTTCGAACTGACGTACGAAAAGTCATTTTAAGACTCCAATCTGATGTTTCTGATTTTATCAATATTAGTTAACGTGCAACTATCTAATGCTAATGTTTATTAATGTGTCGAAACTATTCACTTGCACAAATAACAATGTATTTTAGTTTTAAATACTAGATATAAACTGTTGATAATAAATAATCTGATGGTATAATAACAAATCCGTACAAAAGAAATTCGATTTGGACACACGGAAGCACCCATTTTTTCAATATATCTCTTAAGATGTAAATTTTAATTTATGTACGGGTTCTAAATTATCTTCAAATTAAAGTTGAAATCAAGTTTTTCGCGCTTATATTGATTTACCATAGCTGTGTTAGAATCAAATGTGAAGATTATTTTACTTTAAATGATTTTTATCGTCAGCGGCAAATACGGTCCCAGTTTTCGTCAAGTCGTGCCTCTTCAGGGTTAAGCCAAAAAGTTTCAAATAATTCGCTATTCTGCTCCATTAAGAAAATGGGTTCCCTGTTAGTTGTTTTAGTGTTCACAATTTTCTCTACTACCAAAGCTACCAAAATTAAAGCTAGCTTCCGCCCTCTCTCAACGAATCGAAGTTGATTACAGTAAAAAAACTCCCAGTATCGTTGACGACATAATTTTTCGTTTTTTGTCGAGTTAAAGTGTAAAATAACAACAGGGCCAAATGTTACATTGTTAATCATTTAAAAGTATAAATAGCTTGTCGAATGTTTTCTTTGCAAGTAGATCAGAGGGTCTGTTCGCAGATATTACTTCTCAAAATGACTATGACTTGGACGACTATGACTATGGCTAAAAATATTTATCTAAAGTGTTGTGTGTGGTTCTCCATCAGTCTGTTTCTGAACTTGAGCCGTATTTACTTGAGAAACATGATTTTTGGAGCAATTCTGCCTTGCTTTCGGGAGGAAAAAAAATTAAAAAGATTTCCACCGAATACGATTTTGTTATCGCATAAGAAAGTGCTTTAAATGACGTTTACACCGAATGTTACTGTGACACGTCAGATTTGGAAATGAAAACGTTTGAATATTTGTTTTTTATTTTTTTAAGTAAAATGGAAACTAGAAAAAGAGGTATTGAAAAAAACACGGTGTGGAAACTCTATTTTCCAAATTTGATACACAAACGGATGAAAAAATATTGACAAATTTAGACAAAGACCGGTTATACTTTTACACAAACTTATGCACAGGGATGCTTGTGTACAGGTATCTATACATAATCATTATATGTACCTATGTTTATACATACTTACATCCCTAGCTAAAAATTCATTCTTCAAAGTAGGTTTATATTGGTAAATTTGACACCGTTATTTTTGGTTTGAGTTATTTCACTGCTCTATATTTGCTCTAGACCACTTTTGATTACAAATGTTTTGCTTAATTGGAAGGTTATGAACATTTGTACTGAATAGAGCATCAAATATTAGCTTTAAAATGTGGTAGAGCATTAAAACAAAATTAACAGTTACAACAACTACAATTTTTTAAACATCCATAGTAGGTGCCTACTTGTGTTTCCGATTCCGTAATTAAAATTATGCTCCCAAAAACAGACATTAAAGTTTAATTTATCAGTTATACTAGAAAATTAGGAATGTGGAGGCAAAACGTACTAATTTATCGTCATGCAATTCTTTTTCTGACGTTACACCTTTCCATCAGAATTAAAAGCTCAAAAATTTCGTTTCCGTTCCAACATCGATTTTCGTCATTTAAGTGACGTAAATGACGTCATATAAATAAGTCATATAAGTAAAATGCTTCATTACTTTTAATAATTTTCGATATGCTGATACTGTAAATAGACAGCTACGTAAATAGTTAAGAAAAATTGACTCATTAATTAATAAAATTATCTAATTACAAACAACATTGCTTTCCAAACAAACAGCAGTTTGCATTAAGGTAAAATGGATTGCCTACTTACAATTGAAGCCTTTGGGACAAGAAAAACCCAGCTATTTGTTTCCATGTGCATTTTTATATAAATGAAATCGATGTACAAAAGTCGCGCGTTGCCCCAAAAGTTTTTATCTTTTTGAGCGTCAGCTTTTTCGAAAGCTAGATTCGAAAACTTAGCACAAAAATTAAAATGGTAATAATAACAAATGAAAATATAATCTTCGCAGGTTTTGCTGAAATCAAGAAGAAGCTATCTTCTGTTATCTAGAAAATTATTACGTTTTCATAAACTTTTTGGCTTCTTTCTTTATAAAATAGTTATTTACTGTTTTCATAGCTTTAACTATTTTACATATTAAAATGGAAAGTGTTGTAGTGCATCCAGGGACGCTAGTAAATTTTCACTAATGAACGTTTTCGACAATTGACGAAGTTTGGATTGCTTTATTCACTTTAAAGTTACTACGTTTTGCTTAGTGGGGGCGGAAGCAGGTTTGCAAAATCACGTTTTGGATGCTCATCAGATAAAAAGCGGAATCATTCAAAAAATTCGCGAAAAACTACTCCAAGGAAGCATTGCTGTAACATACGGTCGAGGAAAGCACGATAATCGTCGCAGAGTACCCCAGAATCTAAAGGATGCCATTCGAGAGCACATTTTTAGGCATGCAATCGTCCCAGTACATTACTCCAGAGCTGCCGGCATGCCATCAAATCTCAATGTCTCTAGAATGATAGCACAGTTTAAAGACGAACGACCTGAATTTGGAGATAGCATCGACTGGATATACAGGGAAATATTTACTTCAACTGGAATAAAGCTCAATAAACCAAGGTCGGATACCTGTAGCACATATGACAAGTTGCATATCGCCATTACCTACTCGACTGATCCTCAAGAAGTTCGGATAAGTACCGAAGAAATGCACCTTCATAAAGAAAAAGCCGATATCGGCTGCACAAAAATGTACGAAGACATTAATAATAGCCGTACAGATCCCAACTTGGTTGTAAAAGTTATCGATCAACAAAAGTTGTTGTTTAGTCCTACTCTTCGCCATCAAGACATTTTTTATATGCGACAATATTCATCATACAACTTGTGCATATATGACAGAAGAGAAGATCAGGGTTATATGGCATTCTGGAATGACACTGAAGCTAAACGAGGAGTAAATTAAATGGCATCGGCTTTTTTGAATCACATCTCAACAAAATATCAGCCGTTGGAAAACGATCAGCAGCGCAGTCTTATCGTGTGGTCAGACCAATGTCGTGGCCAATTTAATATCCATTATATGCTGTGCTTGTATATGTATTTACTCAACAAACATTATTTTTCCACCATCGAGCACAAGTTTTTCGTTTCAGGCCATTCGTATATGCCATGCGATAGATTGTTCGGTCCCATCGAAAAGAGAAAGAAAGTGAGTGACGAGTGGAAAAATGAGTTTACGAGTGAGTATTCAATCCCGACGAGTGGAAAAATGTCATTGTGGAAGTCAGACCATGTCACCCATTCAGCATTAGTCATCTTACCCAGGATTCAATATTCAACATTAAGGCGTTGAAGAACTTTTTTCCTCTGCCGAACATATTAAAAGTAACAGAAGTGGCCTGGGTAAACGTTTCATCGCAATCAGAATTCATTCATACTAAAAGTTCTCTTAATGAAGATCTACGGCAAATGTATATGTTGCTTGCACCATACCAACGGCAGCGTATAATAAATAGACGACTACTGAATATTCGCAACAAACACATCGGTCCTCTTCGTAAGTGCTATTTTGATCCGCTGCCATTATCAGAAGAAAAAAGCCAATCTTGCTGCAATGCTGCCGTTTTTGGCACCACACTACCAAAATATTATAAATATGTAAATTTCCCTTGTGCTTCATTTATTTATTGTAAGGTGTGAGAGTAGTTTTTTTTTCGTAAAGTTTGATTTTGGTGTAGTTAATTAGTTGTTTTTATCGTTTGATCAATAAAAATCCTGTTTAATTTTCAAATCCTGATTTTTTAAGACCGGGGTGACAGAATTCCGGTTATTATCATAATTCACTAATTAGTTACTATAGCTGGGTTTTTCTTCTCCCAAAGGCTTCAATTATATTGTCGTCCTATTGCCTAACTATAAATTGAGGCCAGTACAGAATTATCAAATTCACGCAAACGAAAGCTTCAAAGAAAATAAATCAGCATAATGACACGAGGCATAAATTATATGCCTCGTGTCATTGCCATGTCATATTGGCTGCAAAATGCGCTTGCCAAGTAAAACCTCAGCATTGCAAATTCAATTAAACACCATAAACGACATAATTAGTATAGTGTTTACCAAGGAGAAAAATAATTCCAGAAGTAAGAATAATGTAAGGATAATGATAGAAAAAGCAATATAACTGTGGAAATCAAAAACCCTTCCTCTTCCTGTATCTAATCCACACCCTTGTCAAACCTCCTATTATTGGCAACCGAAATAATAATATCTCGACAAATGCTTATGTAACGGTTATAAATTCTTACTAAATAAAAAATATGTTTCGTTTTGTTTGTTTTGAGTCCTTGTGCCTTAACTCCCATAATTTTATTACAACTTGGTAAACAAGCTACAGCACATTCGGAAAAGTCTGGAGAGTTTTCTGAACACATTCCATCTCACCCAGAGACAACGTCTGTTTGTGTTTTTGTTTTCCGTCAAACAAAAATAAACGGAATGGAAAGGTTTCTAAAATTCTATTTCAACCTCATCAAAAACATGGGCCATCTTCCCTACAAATTTGGTTGGGAATCTGGCTGTTCGCGAGTCTACTTTCTTCTCCAGAAAAGCAAGCTGTGACAATACATATGGCGCATTAACGTTATTTTGAGCACGCTTTGCATTTTATATTTGCTATACACTTTGATTATTGGAGTTAACAGCTATATCCTTACGCAAAAGTACGTGTACCTATTTCTACACGAAGTTTGGCTGAACATCTTAGCCCTTGTGGTATTGGTCCAAGCGACTACCCTCCTGCAAGGAGATCAAATACTGCCCTTTGTAAACGCTATTCCGATCACGATGAAAACACTGGAACTTACCAAATTCTGATACGGAGCAAGTCCATTTGCTCAAAAGGATCCTATAAGGCGTGTACTGATTGGAACGGTGACAATTTACACGGTTTTCATTGAAGCCTGCTTGATAGTACCCATCAACATTTTATTAATGAAGACTAGCGATTGGCAGCTGAGTTCGTTGATTT
Organism: Sinhomidia bicolor; assembly: GCA_027743785.1. Taxonomy (NCBI): domain Eukaryota; kingdom Metazoa; phylum Arthropoda; class Collembola; order Entomobryomorpha; family Entomobryidae; genus Sinhomidia; species Sinhomidia bicolor. Next base: position 21,939 of record JAHZMT010002477.1, read on the forward strand.
ACAATCGTTTATTGTCGTGGTTTCCCGCCACTCCAGAATTTTGTGCTCTTGCAATTGGTGCCCTGGTGGACTTTTGGCAAGCCTCAGTAGCAACGGGACCTGTCTTCATGACGTCTACAGATGATACAGATGACCATCATCCATTTGTTTACAGTTTCAATTGAGCAAATCATACTACCATACTGTCGAAGAAGCAAGCTACTCAGCCTTCGATATCTAAATAGGCGCTCTTCGTCTGAATTTAACCGATGAATCTACCATGACTACTTATTGTTCTAAATTAGCAATGCACGGTCGTCTGTCACTAATAAAAAACTCAATAGTCTTATTAGGTAAATTCGATGCAGAAAATAACTACAACAAATAACCACGGTCGAAATATTAATATTAAACAACACTATATTTATTGTAGTGTAACAATTCGAAAACTATTTACAATTTTTCCCGAATTCCAAGTCACAGAATTTTAACACAAAAAAGTTCACAAAAAAATCACACAATGCTGCTTGCTTGCAGTCATTCTTACCAACTAGCAATATTCTTTTTCTTTCTTCTCTTTCCACCACCACCAAAACGAAAACAAGAACCAACACATTCAGTTCGATCCGTGGTGTAACGAAATGCAATTTTACTTAACCGCTAAATACAAATTTATTTTCTATGGCTATCTACATTCGCCCAACGACACATACACAAACAAAAAACGACTCGAAAGAGTGGAACAAAGGACCTAGTTGACTTGAAACACGATTTGCGTATCTACTCGAAGCTAACAATTTTGACACGCGTCTACCACAGACTGTATGGCAGATTTTACATCATTTCGATAAACGCGTATTTCTCTCTCCCCATCGTCTTCAGTGTGGTGACCTTTGTGAGCGTGATTGGGGAATATAAAACATTTCCAGTGGCAATTCTCGGGCTGCTTGCATTGGTTGGCGCCGAAGTCATTTTGATGGTATTCACGTTATTTTTTGGCAATGTTGCATGGCTCCAGTGCTTAACTGAGAAAGCACATTCGTGGTTGGCAGAGTGTTTTAAAGAGTTCTTTGGGAAGAAGACTGGTAAGAGCATTTAGAGTGGAAGCTGTGGAAAATAATAGATTCTTCAAGATTAAAAGATTATGTGTTTAACACTGCTTAGTATGTTGAATACCGTTACAGCCTGTTGATCTCTCTCAAATAGTTTTGACAAAAAAAATTTAAAAAAATACTTAATGCACTGAATGGATTTGCACTTGTTGTATTCAAATATTGGAATTGAAATTCGTTAGTTAATCTTGTATTTTGATGGCTTTTGTGAAGGCGGCCGTAATTTAATAAATTGATGAATACTATGTTTTTTCGCATATACGGACAAACTTTCACCTGATGAAATGTTTTTTTCTGGATAAACAAGTGTTGTATTAAAAATTATTTTTATACATTTATTATATTTTTATTTTAAAAATTAATTTTTACTTAAAACTCAAATCTAAAAAACATTTTAAACGTTTTGATTCGTTAACACAAAGCCTTTATCTATGTTTGAAGGTAGAAAATAAAATGCATAAATTAGTAAAGATGGATGTGCGTAAGCAAGAAAAATATAATATAATTTCACATTAGAAAAAAAGTAAAAATAAATGCGTGACAGTGAATTCTTGGACAAGTTTTAAAATCGCTGACATTCTCCTTTATATAATATCAAAGTAAAATATATTTTTCTTTTTAATATTACCATATTTATTTATGCTCATCACGCACATTATTTCCATCTTTTGTGTGTAAAGAAAGCTTTATGCAGTTGTATATTGCTTATGGCTATATAATAATAATAATGTTTATTTGGTTCCCTACACCAAATACATACATAAATGAAAATACAAATACATGATACAAAATACAACTGTGTTGTGTTGATATTTACATTTTTTATTTATAAGAAGAATTTATCTTTTTAGTTATATAATATTATTTTTTGTTATTCTGTCAATTACGGCATCTATAGAGGCAACAATTAATTCACGTGCGTCATTATCATATTCAACAATATCGTTTAATTGTAAGGATAATAGATGGGCATAAAGTGCCATCTTATACGTATAAATAGATTTTACACTCTTTTGGACTTCATCTGGAGTAGAATAAAAAAGGTTGACACTGCTGTAATGAAAACTTGATTCTCCCTATTTAGACTTAGGATGCATATCAAGTGATAAATAAGTTTACGACCTTGTTCTCTGTGTGTCACTCCTATTGTAATTAGAATAGTCGTAAAAATAGTCACCTTGTCTACTATACAGCATTGTTTTAGAGAAAATACAAGTAAATTGAACTTGTGTAGATATAAATAGTAACTATGTAAATAATGACTACAACCGCCTACTTTTATTGACGGCAGGGATGGCAGTGGTCAAAAACGCAGTCTGGTTAATTATATTTTAACCGTTTTTATCCGGGGGCGCTAGCTACTCTAAATTGGGGGTTTTTAATGGTTTCGTGGTCAAAAACAAATAAAGCATGGGGTAGTAATATGCCATTAAGTGTATATACTAAAGCGGGGGTTCTCGTTTTGCCCCATATACCCATTTAAAACCCTTAAAACCCGCTTTTATTTTGACCATTCAAAACTTGGTCATGGTTTTTTTCCTCCAAAACCGCGGTTTCTGCCATCCCTGCCAGGCACTTGAAATTTTTTGAATGATCAAATCTGATTTTACTGCAAAATCAAAAGAAATTAGATTTTATTTCAAATTGAAATTTATGACATTTTTAGAAATATTGCCCATATACTACGCCGTCTTTGTCTCAATTGTGCTGTGCAACTAAAGTATAGACAAGATGGTATCATTAAATACGCTTACATTACAAAATATGCTAAATCAAAAATCGTAATTTATAGTACGCTGTAATGCATTCCAAAGTCAAATCATCATTGGGAAGTATATAATGACTACAATCGTTTCCTTTTATTGACGGAAAAGGATGCAAGTGACAAGAATTATAAGGGTTACTAGAAGTGCAGGATTTCAACTCTGTACTGTAGTCGGTTTATGACATTTTGAAATTGGTTTATAAGTTTATTACGTAATATCGGAAATCTACTTGGGTGTGCACACTCAAGAATAATAAATAAGACATAACAGCAAAGTTGCCTACAGCCGAGGGAAACCTGCATAAATCTTTTTAGTATTAATGCTGTTGAATTCACGATCAAACTACCCGTCTGAAAGGACTTCCGAATTAATATGACTTATTAAAAGACTTTGTAGCAATAATTAAAATAAGAGACACTCGAACTCCTTTAAATAACAATCACAACTTTTAGTATTTTATTATTATATTGGGTTAATAGTGACAATCGTTAAAACTTAATTTTTTAATTATTTACACCGGCATACTTTCAGCCGAACCAGAAACGTCTAGCTTGATCACAAGAAAGAACAGTACACTTCCCGTCTCTCTCTCCTGGCTTACTAATATTCATTTGCCTAACAATATCAAGAACGGCATGGTGCAGTTCACGTTTTACCTCCCAAACTACTTTCTATGGCTACATTTCCAACAAATGCAACATAATAATAATCCAGGGTATGCGGCATAGTAATCCCACGATTGCTTAACCCAAATAAAACGATGAATTACGCTGACATTCATTAAAGGGCTACAATCACACCAAGTGCTTAATTAAAGTCAGCGTTTGTAAATAAATATCTACTTGATGGGAAACCAAAACAAATTCAATGCAAAAGCGACGTAAGAGAAAACTAATAATTTAGAAAATTATGTTTACTGTATCCATACAAAACATTTTCTTTCTTCAGCTCACTTACTCTCAGAACTTTTTCGGGCAGAACTTAAACAGAAAAAAAGAAACAACAATAAACCACCTCAACGGAAAGTTTTCTAAAATTCTCTTTCAACTGGACCACATGTATGGGTCATTTTCCTCTCAAATTTTATTGCGAATCTGGCTGTTCGAGAGTACATTTTGTTGGGCAGAATGGCAGACTACAGCTGTACATTTGGCGTCTCAACGTTCTTCTGAATACGTGTTAACCAGCTGCAGTAGCTATGTTAGCCAGAAACAATACGTGTCCCTGTTTCGGCACACACTTTGGACAGTCGTCTTTGCTTTTTTTGCGATGAGCCATGCTCCAACGTTTTTTCTCGGTGACTTCTATTCCAAACATGATGAAAAAACTGGAACTGACAAAGTTCCGACACAAGATAAGCCCATTCGCCAAAACAGATCGACTGAGACGCTTGCTCATTGGAATAGTAACCGCGTACGAAGTTTTTTGTCACGTCTTTTTGGTTTTACCCATGAACGTCGTATTTATTAAAAGCAGTGATTGGCAGTTGAGTTTTTGGATTCACAACCGTTTACTTTTATGGTATCCCTCCGCACCATCATTTTGTGCTGTTGCGTTGGGGGTCGTAGCGGACTTTTGGCAGCTTTGTGCAGCAGGAGCACCAGTATTTATGACGTTTCTGGTGAACATGACATTTATTCATTTGTTCAAAGTTTGCACTGAGCAAATCATACAAAGACATATGCTGAAGCAAATGTATGGTCACGATGTAGCCAAAACGGAACAAGATTTGCTTATCTACTCCCAATTGAGGATTTTGACCACCGTCTACAGCAACATTTATGGCAGACTGTGTGTTACTTCCTTGCTCACCTTACTTTCAGGTGGTTTTNGTGTGTTACTTCCTTGCTCACCTTACTTTCAGGTGGTTTTGGCATGGGTGCAGTCACTTTTGTTGGTATGGTTGGTCGCGAGAATCACTTTCAAGTTGTAATTTTTGGATTATTTTGCGTAGTAGGATGTGGAGTATTTCTGATGGGTTTCACTATATTTATGGCAAGGATACATGTTTCCAGTAATGAGTTGCACGAGCAAATACAAAGTAGACAAATGGTTTTAATGAGCCCATATGGAAGAAGACTTGCGAAAGCATTTTCTAGAGTAGCGGTAAAAAGTGGTAGTTTTTTCAAGATTACGAGAATTACATGTTTAACGGTGCTCAGCTTCTTGTCCAACGTCACAGGATCTGCGTTGATATCACTCAAATAGGTTCTAAAATAAAAAATGAGTATTGAGTACTATGATTTTAGAAACTACTGAACAGTTCGTAACGTTTTATAAACAACGTTTTGTTTGCAATTATTGATTTTTGAGATAGCGTTTTTAGAATTTCAGGTACGACGAAAACCCTGAGCAATGGTTTCTTTGTTTTTTTAAATACTTGAATTGCAGTTAGTTCAATTTTGTATTTTGAGCGTTTTTCCGTAGTGATGTGTCTTTAGAATTGAAGTGTTGGTTTTTAAAAAGTAAAGTTATCTTAGAAATAAACTGTGTTCCGCTCAGAATTTTCAGAAGCTTTTGAGTCATGCCATAAGTTAGCTACTGAATCATTGTATGAATTAATTAAAGCAAGAATTGTTTATAATTTAATTTTAACTGAATTTTTAATTGCGTATAGGTTATAGTTGTTATAATTGTTCGAAATTTTAGTTACTAGAAACTAACACTGATCGCTAAATTCTAATGATACGCAAGAATATTACAGTTTCTCTTAAATCGCAGCGAGATTTTCATTTAAACGTTGGTCATGTACGCAAACATTCACAATTTGTCTTCGAAATCTGGTTAGTTAGAAAAGTACGTCAAGTAAGAAGTAATAACAATTTGCATAGCAGAGTCTCCAAGGACAGAATTTTAGAAGAACAAGAGTCCCTACTAATGTAGGTACTAATGCTGCATTATATCTGTTTCTTGATATATTCACAACAACGTAATTTAACAACACCAACAAAAGTGAGCAATTCATAAGCGCAATTTTTCCGAAATTGAAGAAAAATAATTAAAAGTTTTTTTAAACGATTGAAAATTCTAAAAATTATGTAATGTCTGGATTATCAGAGGAAAAACACAAACTCCAGAAAACTAATGAAATAGAAGAGAATTTTACTTTTTGGTTAGGGATCGTTCCAGTTTTCCCATTGCAACGCGCAACAGTGAAAAATAGTACACAATGCTCTAAAAATTGTACGTTTCGTATCATCAAGGACAATCACATCGTTAAGATGATCTGCAATGCACCTAGCACGCTAATTATCTTCTAATATACTAATGCACTGACGATAGCATACTAAAAGTTCCATAATAACGTGCATTATCAATTTTTTGAAGGAAAGTGTCAATTAAAAGCAATAAGAATAATTATAAAGTTAGTATTAATGCAGAACCTAGGTAAACTCATTACAGTAATCGATATGCTTTGCGTACGACGTTTAGAAGCAGAACTATAAATAAAGTATGCAGAGATGGCAGAAACTGCGGTTTTGGAGGAGAAAGGCCATGGCCAGGTTATTAATGGGTTTTAATGGTCAAACTAAAAGTTGCTTTTAACGGTAGTAAATGCGTATATGAGGCAAAATGAGAACCCCCGCCTAAGCGTATGCACTCAATGGTTTAGTACTACTCAAGAGAATTTATTTGTTTTTGACCACGAAACCATTAAAAGCCCCAAATTTGGAGTGACAAGTGCCCCCGGTTAAAAACGGTTAAAATCTATTTACCCAGACTGCTTTTTGACCACTGCCATCCCTGTGTACCACCAAGTTTGAAGCCATTCCGGCTGATCAGTTAACGTACTTCCATCGTAAGTATAAAATCACTCGTCACATGGCAATATTTTTTTTCATCTGAAAAGCCACGATTTTATGGGAAATAAATGTGCCGAAAACAATAATGCTATTCGCAAATAATGCTGAGTACACAATATTATAACAAGTAGCCTTGATGCTTTTAAAGTTGTACATTAAAAATAGAATTTCCTTGTAGGTTATTCGTACAAAATTGACTTGTTTGTTTGAAATTCATGTTCGTTTTTATATGCCTATCTGTGGCATAAAATTGCATGCTTATTTTAGCCTATGATTTTTTTATTTCCAGGTTCAATGAACAGAAGTACGTAATTAATTCAAAGCCAAGTATAAAATTGAACAAGATTAATATTAATATGTACGCCCTAAAAATAAGTTATCGATAATGAGGGACGGGATGCGGCTGGTTTAATTTTCGTTAAACAAAAACAGATTTAAATTTGGAGCACTGTTCTGAATGTTCTGTTGTCTAGAATGAAATGGTGAATCTAGTAAGTCGATATATAAATATAAGGTGATCATATACTCCCAAATGAGCCAGCCGTTGTGGTGTAGGGGCTAGAGCATCAAATTTCTAGTCGCTAAGATCGCAGGTTCTAACAGCAAAACTAACAAAAAGTGTGATACGCAGAAGAGTATTATGAGTCAGTGAGGTATGGGACACTTGCTGTGTCCTCTGTCAGTCTTCGTTGATATGATGTACGTTTCAGAATTTGCTTATCAATAGCAATTTTCATAGTTTCCATACTTGTGTATGAAGGGAGAGACGGAAAAAAGCACCACTTGAGGAGCTTAATCTGCTGGGTACGATATCTATATACCGT
>JAHZMT010002478.1:724-13533 GCA_027743785.1 Sinhomidia bicolor
CTGTACGAATATTTATCTTCATAAATACACGAGAGGTTCTATGAGATGCATTTTACTTCCGTGCGTTGTCACCTAAAAATTATGAAAAGAAACAACAAAAAGAACAGAAAGGATCAGATTGACAAACAGTAATTTTTCTACCAGGCAAATGATTTTTATGCACAAACGAAGCTAATTTTTGAAAAAAAAATACTCAGAAAACATTTACTAAGGTTGACAACATGTTGATTCTTTTCACACTTCACAATCAATGTATCTCTACTCAATTATTTTTTCACTCGTGCTCGGGTCGAATCGTTAGATAAAACAATGCCAACAATGCTATTAAGAAAAATTTTGCACGTTTGAAAATATTTTGATGACAAAAATGTAAGTAACTGCCTATGAAATTATTTTAATTAGCCTCCTTAAAAGCAGGAAATCACCTCCTACTATCTTACTTTACCTGAAATATTTTTGTTGAGTGATTGTGCTGTGTCAGAACTGAATAGCACTTGCCTAGAACATAGTATCATTAGCTTGTAAACACATCAGACACATGCAAAAAATAAAAAAAATTCAAGGCGCAAATAACTATACATTCAAATTTATCAAGAAAATGAATTCCAAAATAAATGTCGAGAAAGATTTACGTTTTTACGTACAATGCAATATGCTAAATGTAAAGTCATTTTATTTTTCACTTTTATAAAAGCTACAACAGCGAGTCATTTCTAAAATGTAATCATGAAAAAGTAATGTTAGCGGAAGACCAGAAAATAAGAAAATTGAGGAAAATGAAGTAAAGATTGAGGAAAGTCAAAAAACATTGGGTTGTCGTAATTGCAAAAGTTTGAGTGATTGCAAATTCGTATCAATGCATGAATACCCACTTTTGAAACTTAAAATTTTTGCTTACAATTATATTATAAACGATTAGTAAAATTGTATATAAAATATAGTCTATATTGTAGTTCTATGCACTCCCTATCTCTAAAATCTAGTATTATATTGGCATGTAATACATTATATTATTATCAGAGAGAATAAATAAAAAAAACTAAATAAAACTTTTCATCATCATTATACCACATCATATTTTGAATAGAAGAATATCATATCAAGTTATATATACGAAAAATGAATATAAATATATTATTGGTATATGGTGACAAATAGTAAAATACTTACATATATGTGTATGTGTGGACATAATAATATTAGCTTGTCAAATATATGTAATTAATATGTCATCATCCCATCACGACCGGTCGGCGACTTAAAATTTCACCACGTGTTGTCCATTCTTTTCTTTCATTCAGTCAGTCGATTCAATTAGTACTTTTTTCAAACTTCTAATTCGCATCTTTTGTCAATTACAATTGCAGTGAAGAGGATGGTACGTACGTATGCAGCTAGTAGCAATGATGACTTAACAGTTTAAAATATATAGAGGAATGCTATTCTTAATAGTAACAATTTACAGATAAGTCTGTACTCACACTTTCATATATACTTTTTTAAATTCATATATGTAGTAATCAATAAGGACTTGAACAATGCTACTGACAGCAATTTTTAAAGCAGTAACACTGCTTTAGTTTTTCTTTTATTGATAAAACTTTAGAACATAAAAAAATTATGTCAGTTATGACAGATGGGCAACGCTCACATAACAGCTTACTTATTTTTCTATTTTTAGAAGATGAAGAAGTTACGAAAGGTACTGAAAGAAGAAGAGTGATTGGATTTATTTGCAAACTAGAGAAACTCTTGAATAACAGGAGCAGAAAATATTAATATAATCATTATCATCAGCGCATCTGCTTTCAGTGCTTACATTATTGCCTATTCAAAATTATTCATACCTAAATGCATACTACTACTGCAGCAGCATACGTTTCTTTTGTGAGCAAAGACTGCACGCTGCATACAGAGAATGCAAACTACCATGTATATTATGCGAATCTTTTCACACATTTGGTATTTGTCATCCAACAAAATATTTTTCTTTCTTTCATAATGCTACTGTTGTGCAATAGTTAATGTTGAGGACTGCGAGAAAATGACGGCATATTTCATCGTACTACTACTTCTACTACTACTACTGTAAATATAGAGCAATAAGGAAGAGATTTTTTTCAATACTTTTTTGGATACAGAGATGAGCATGTTTACTATCAAAACAGCGCGTAAAATTGATAATGTACATTTTATAGAGACATTTGGTCACTTCGATAGGGAAGAGAAAAAGAATTATATATATGCCTACACGTCCTCTTTTATTCCTTATAATCCTATTAATAAATTTGCATGATTCATGGTGCCAATTTTGTTTAGTAATAATTAGTAATTAGAAATGGGATGTTGATGAAAGTGAAAACAAGCCGTTAAGTGAAAAGTAATAGTTTGCGCATATTTATCTGCAAACAAGACATAAACCTTGTTGCATTTTATTTTCTGTGGTTCTATATGAAGTATAATATGTACTAGGTTGACCCGTTACCTCTTATTTTATAAAATCTAGATTGCTGTTTGCATCATCATCATCATAATAACATATTATGCACTAATCAGATAACTTTTACATATTCTCCGATAGGTCATTAATAATTAACTTTGAATAAATCTTTCCATGTACAGAGATGATTATTTATCATAGACGTTTTTAAAGGATTGAACAGAGAAAATTCACACTGCATATTAATTTGCACACAAGATGTTTTGAACTTTTTCAAGTACTGCATTCACACACTAAGCATTTCTGACGTTGATTTATTGGTTGTTGGAAGGAATCTGCAAAACTGTTTGACTACGGTTTATTTGCTCATTGACAAAGAAACTAGGTTAATCACACTATGCGTGTACTTATCATTGAATAGTTCACAAGAACAAGGCAATACAATGAGTAGCACCCGCTTGTTTACAGACTCAAAAATTATAGTCAAAGTTAAAAGTTTCTTCAAAACTTGAAGCACCATTGTTCCTACCATTGTGACCACTATCAAACAAATAATATTTTGAAATTATATTACGCAATTCATATTATGTCGATTTATTTTATATTATTATGTCCTTGACAGTCTAAATAATAGTAATCCTTTCCCTACTTGAAATTACGTGATTTATGGCTTGTTTGAAGACTGATTTTCAGCAACACTGCTGCCCCTCTAAGAAAAAGGACAAAAATAAACCAAGGTTGTTTATGAATCATGAAACATACTGATTAATTAATGAGAGGATAATCTTGTAGAGTACTATTGTCATGTTTTACCATTGAAAGAGAGAATGCGTTTGTGTCTTGTAAAAAAATTTACATAACGCATTGTTGCAGTGCTGATGGACAATGAATTATTAAAGCCAAAGTCAACTGACTAGAAAGCAAATAAATATATGATTAGGTACGTATTAATATCAATTATTGTAACCAATTTTAAAAATTGATGTAGGCATGTAGTTATCCACTAAATGTCCACGCACCACGCACGACGTTCTTTACAGGTTTTGCAAGCAGCTCTGTGTTTAAATATTGTTTAAATACTTACGCATTTCAGAAAAAATTAGAATTAAAAAAATGTGAATTGCACATCAAAATTTGATACTCATTGTCAGTGACAGTTTTTCTCATTTATCCGTCTTCCTAACTACCAACAACAGTTCATGTATGTAACAATCTCTCTGTTTATTTTGCTGCCCAACTGTGGGTTTTTGCAACCATTTTTAACATTGCACAATGCCAGGTTTCATCTTTTATCATTAGTGCATTCTTCAAAAGGGTATTTAATGACCACGTTATTATTGTTGCATTACTTTGAAATTCGCTGCAAGCAACAAACAAACTGATTAAATCCGTGTCTGACGTATGTACAGTTTAAAATTATATGACAGGCCTACATCCATACCTACGTGATATTGTGATATTTCTAAAAACAGAAAATAACAGCCTTGATTCCATCATCTCAATAACTTAAAAGTTCTTCTACGTTTGCACCCATATACTCCATGGGATACTTATAATGTCACTGTTTTGGTCATACAAAAAAATGTTGAGGCTACTATAGGCTATTTGTCTTGTCGTAAAAAGCCACCAATGGTGTCTTCTTCGTGTGAATTCTGAGAAAGAATTCAAATGCGCCTGAAAACTCAGAAACCATCTTCCCATGCAGCAGCAGCAGCAGCATTGAAAATTACCTGGGCTTATGTAATTGTCATATAATAATAACACTTTTGACGACGATAGGAGGAGGAGGATGATGATGATGATGACGATGTCGTATAGCACATTACTCAAAACATAAATTTATAACAGAGAGAATCAACAGTAGCCATGAGGTTATTGCAGTAATCATTCTTTTGAATTTTCATCAAATGTCTCGGTTAATGTTGTCGCTAAATCTACAGTTTGGTCATACCAAATCTTTGTGTGTCTAGAAACTTGACAATGGAAGGAGGGGAGTAGGGGAGTTAGCCACCACAAAAAAAAACGGCTCAACGTAAAAACATCATCATTATCATTACTTCACCCTATTCTATCTACACATTAGAATCCTTTCTTTACGACAATGCTGTATGCTGTTTGTGTGATGTATCTTATCTGTAAAAATCGATTTAATCAGTTGTTGTTGTAGGATTGTCTTATTAGGACTGGCAGTTTTTTTGGTTTTGATGATTTTTCATACTAAATGTCAAATATGCTCGTTAATTATTACAATATATTTTTCTAAATTGTACCTGTCACACGGCGCAATTTAGCCCATGTTTGGAGAAAGGGACACTAGCACCACCACCGCCAGAAATGGTGTAAGATTAATGAAAAGTACATGACATACATTATGAGTAATTAATTCCATACCAATCATTGCATTAGTATCGCCGCAATAATCGTTTGAAAAACGAGTTTCTTTTCATCAGCAAGTGACGTATCGTGATAGTTAGATAAATTGAATAAACAGTTAATTACCTGTGGTTTAAGACGTTGGCGGTGTTTTGAAAAAAAATAATAAAATATTAGTAAAAAGAGAGTGTACAAGTTTAGGTACATAATTTCGACAAATTACGTTTTTGCTTCCTTCGTGTACCTGAATAATAGTCTCGGGTTCCGTCCGTGATGGCAATAAAATAATGAAGTGGAAAGTGTTTAATGTGAATAATTGAAGCAACTATACCTACCGTCCGCGTCCCCATTGTATTCCAGGTACCTAACCTAAAACTCTCATCTACAAAAGTACCTTACTAAACTCTGAAATTTGTTTTTAAAAAATACGTAATTTGAGTATGCGATCATTATTTAGTACGCAGAGATTCTCACCAAAAAAATAAATTTACTTCCTTCTCATTACACGAAATAAGAATAAGCATTTGCACATTTTTCGGGGAATTTCCCTTAGACACTTATGAATTTGCGCAATGTACAAATATTTTGCTTTGCATAACTCCCCCTTTTATATAAAAAAAACCTATACAATTCTGCAACAAAGACATTGTTTCCGTTTACAGTGGTTGATGTCTTTTTATTTATGATGTGTTGTTGACTTCGTTAAAGAATATCATCTTTTAGGAATATGTCAAATCTCCACATTTAATTTTATTTTAAGCTCTTCCTGTGTTTTGGCAAGTTTGTCAGTCAGTATTTACGATTAAGCATTCAAAAAAACTATTATTCAAACTCTGATGAGATCAGTTTAACTTTGTGATTTCTGTGTAGGTTTTGTATATAAATTTCGAAAAGTAGAGCGATGGAAAATTATGCAAATTATGGTAGAACATTCTTTTTTCTACCATGATAATGTTTCTCGGGCAAGAAAAAGAGAAGCAAACCCATTTGACTTGTAAGTTATGCACAAAGGGATGATCATTATCACATCAAAGAACATTTTTTATCAATTGAAAATTCGGTAAACCATTTCAGTGAGCGAGCGTTGTTAAAAATCAGTGGTGGTGGTGAGGGTAGTGGGCTGCTTCTAATTTAAGCACAAAGCCACTAGAGGATGCACGAATTTTATAACAGTATTGATGGTGACACCGCAATGCAATTTATTAAACCACTAAAATCTGCATATTATGCTCGAGTGAATGAATGAATGTACACAATTGTGGTTTGCTACGATGGCTTTCTTTATGCTCATTTGATTAACAGCGGTCTAATTTTTTATACTGGGATGATTTTGTGTTCAAACAAGATATTCTATGGTTTTCATTACATTGACTTTTAAAAAAGAAATCTTTTGATAAATTAATTTTTCTTCATTACACAATTCAAAATAATGAGTCACACAACATCTCTGCATTTTTGCATTGTGGGCAAGCATTTTGTTTATCTTTTAAAAATCGTTAACTATAATTTATTCTAATGTAAAAATTACTATAAAGAAACAAGCAGAAAAATTCTAGTGAAACATCAAGCTTGATAATGCTCCTGTTTCATTAATTAGTTGTAAATACGCGAGTGTAAAACATGGAAAAAGCAAAAGTGACCACAAGTTTTAAATTCCCATTTCAATCTTGTAACAACATTACATATTATCATTATTATCTATCACCAATATTACCACTACCAGCAGCCCCACTTAATATGAATTTGCACCTGGTTTAGTTTTGACAGATTTACATTTTTGAAATTTACGAGTGCAATGACAAAATTTTTCAACTGTATATTGCAAAGCTTCATGTTGACTGATATACTGTTTGAAGAACAAGTTTGAGCTCACCATAAAAAAATTTATGCCGAACAGCAGCAAGAGAGCAACAATGTAATCGTGATAGTAGTGTGGAAGACAATGTGAAAATTATGATGACGACGAAGAAGACACTATGGAGCTCTTACATAGTAGCTCTAGTAGTAGTCCTACTAAACATAATGGTTTCTTTTCTCTGCCTTCTGTCCTCGTTGCCTCCATTCATTAAAAGCAACGCATCAGGTGCTTATTGTGATGTTTACCGAGAAGAAGGGACTTTTGCTTTTCAAAACACGAATCCCCATGCATGCTATCATGTTCAAATAAAACCCTTTTATGTATTGTTACTACATTTATTCCATGATGATGATGACGGTGGTGGTTATAATAACCAACATACCCAGCCACACTTATCAGGTGAGAAAATAGAACGTTTCTGCATTATGCTACTTACTACTTTACTCTTCCTTTCATGGGGTGTTATAATAGTCGAAATAATACAAATAATAATAATAATAAAAGAACTCGATGCTGAATTGATGTCTGCAAAAAATGAATGAACGTGTATTTTATGAAGAGAAGATACTACCATGTCAAATAAAAATTGCATTATGTGTTCGCTCGCATCATCATCGTCATCATCGGCATAATAATCTATAGAATTCTTAGTGAAAAAACTAAAACTCGGATTCCACTATGTAACATCATCACAACATCATCACAGTCTTGTTATTAAATGTTATTATCATGAGACTGTTGAGAAAATTTAAAGGGACGAGCAGGCTGGAGGTGGCAGTACCTCTAATATGCACAGTAATAATGGCATCTAATATAACAACGATGATGATGAAAATAATAATAATAATAATCACTAACTTGGCTTTGCAACAAGGTTTTAACCATGTTTCTTGACAAAACCATGCTTGGTGTTTACATA
Organism: Sinhomidia bicolor; assembly: GCA_027743785.1. Lineage (NCBI taxonomy): Eukaryota > Metazoa > Arthropoda > Collembola > Entomobryomorpha > Entomobryidae > Sinhomidia > Sinhomidia bicolor. The sequence goes on from JAHZMT010002478.1 coordinate 8,315, forward strand.
TTTGACGAGAAAAATAATGTTTGCAGCGAAAGATGAGGATAAGTGACAGTTGGGCACATAAAGTGTAGTGGGTTTATAAGGCGACACAAGTGTCCGAATCCTTACCAGTTGACGACGATTCATCCGTCAAGACAAATGTAAAACCAGGAGCAGCGGACTAAGCATTGTGTGTGTAAAAAAATTGTGTGCTCGACGAGCTTTTTGGGGAGGAGGAGATAGCTTATATATAAAACTTGCACAAAATTCTAATTACTTTTCCCAGTACCTCTTGGGAAATTCATTTCAGAAAGTTTGTTTCTGAAGTGGTCCGCTGGTGTCGAAAAATATCATCATGAAAACCTTGTTGGTACGTTTAAGTAATTTTTGTGAAATTTGAAACTGTTGTGTATTTGTACTTTGCAAAAGACAAAAGGGTCTACTATAATATAAGTTGATTTCAACCTGGATCGTGTTGTTTATGAATTAAGGTTCTTGCGTCCGCTTTTGCCGTCGCTTCGGCTGGCATTGCTGGAGGCTTTGGTGGTGGTGGTGGTGGCGGTTTCGGAGGAGGAGGTGGTAGCGGTGGAGGAGGAGGTGGATATTCCGGAGGTAAGTTTAGAGTTTATACTAATAAATACTCTTCGGACCCCAAACTTAAAATTGAATACTGTTAGGCGGTGGAGGTGGATTCAGTGGTGGCGGTGGCGGTGGATTCAGTGGGGGTGGGGGTGGCGGATACTCAGGAGGAGGCGGAGGAGGTGGTGGGGGTGGAGGTAAGTTTGAGGAGTGTTAATGATATGAATATGAAAATGTTTTTGTTTTTTGGTTATACTTATAAAAGATATATTTGAATTATTATAGGTGGTGGTGGTGGATACTCTGGAGGAGGCGGAGGAGGTACGTTGGTATAAAGTTGCTGCTGTCTAATTCAAATTTAATGTAAATGCTAACCGGTTGGTTCCTTAATACAGGTGGTGTTCAAAAGCACGTGACTGCGCCACAAGAAGGCCAAGAGATTGAATTGCCGCCAGCACCAGAGCAAAAGACATTGGTTTACGTCCTGCTCAAGAAGCCCGAGCCAGGTACGAATCAATTATTAATTACGGTTTATGTCTTTACTCAATTATTTTTCCCATTCTTATAAATAACCTCATGAAATCTGATTATTTATTGTTCAGGCCAAGATGTTAAGATCAAACCAGCACCACCACCAAAACCAACCAAACCAGAAGTGTACTTTATTCGGTACAAAAACGGAGGAGGTGGAGGTGGTTCCCAATACGGAGCTCCCGGACCAGCCGGACCCGGACCCGCACCAGGTGGATCTTACGGAGCTCCCCAATCCTTTGGAGGAGGAGGAGGTGGAGGAGGTCCTCCCCGTCCTCAGTACGGAGCACCATAAATTTCCATTCAGTGCCATTAATAGTATTATACTAACAAGTATTCTGATAGCTCTTATATCGTGACGGATTTTAAATTCTCAACCATCATCACCATACCCTTCAACTAAGTCTGATCTTTTCACTATGATTGTGTTTTGGTGTACCTACGGGCCTTTCTCAATGCAGTGCTTTAGGGAGAATGCGGAAATGAGCATTTCTCACACACAAAGTTACCAATTATGTCATCATTTCTTATATATTAACCACTTAAAATAGAATCTATAATAAGCGTGCAACAGCTTTAAAGTTTTCCTGCTACTTGTTTCTCTCTCTCTCTCTCTCCCCTAAATGCGCTTCCGGATTCTTCTGCCTACAAAATAGCTCCATAATTCAGCGTAAATCGGATATAATTCCATTCCTTTATCTTTTGTACAACACATAATACCTCCGTCTTTTCTGTACACTCACTTCTTTACTCAAGTCTTTCTACAGCCTCCTTAGTCATATTATCCCATAAATATTCATTATATTTTATCATTTTATACCTATGAAGGCGTTCCGCAGGTAATTATTATGATAGCGTGTACTACACCTCGAGCGCACTACAAAAAAGTGCAATTTTGCGAATGCCTACAAGTGCCTTTTGCTTTTAATAATTACAGCTTCACCACATTTTTTATACACTGTGATTCCTTCACTTACTTTCGAGCCTTTACTATTTTTGTATTTAATTACACAGAAAAAGTTTATATGTTAAAAAATTGAAAATAAAATTTTCATTGAATATAAACGATATCGAATATATAATCTCAGCATGCCCCATTACCAGCATATTATTATTATTATTACATTTATTACACAAATCATTTCAGCATATTTTACATACATCATCATCAGTGCGTCTGTTGAGTCCGACGTTTGTCGTCATTAAAATGACAGTGAAGATGAAGATTAAGTTTGAAGATCTTCGTTCCTGCATATTTTGAACTGTCACACTCTAAATTACTTTTTTATTAGTTCATATCACACTGTGAGACGAGCTAATTCTAACCATATTCGTATCCTAAAAGAACATTTGCAATTTGCAAATTCATTTAAAGGAGGTGCTGGTATACTACTAATCGTGACTGGCGTCTGAGGAAGTGACAGCGAAAACAGGCCAAACAAGTCGGAAGAAGTTAATTTACCAAGCGAGACAAGAAAGACAGTGTTAACTCAGTGTTTGTGCGGGAATGATGATGGCAATATCGCACGCTAATGCAGGTACGAACGACGACGACGACGACTACATCAATGCAGGTAAAAGTGAAACCCAGCATAGGTAAATTGGACAAAAAAGAAGAACGATTAAATATGCTCATCATTATTACTATAATGTTTGTGTTTTTTTAGTATGATTACTGAAGTATATTATTTATTATGTTTATTATTACATATTATCATTATGTATGTAGGTGCATATTTGTCTTAGTCACGTAAACTTGCCATTTTCGTAGAATTTGCAACAGCATAAACATACGCATTAATATAAAGTTAAGGAAGTTGAATAGTATATAGGCACTTAGGTATATGTACTATAAACTGACTCTATAAGTTGCTATACTGTAAAATATGTTGTATACATGCGTGTGACTTCAATGCAAGCAAAACCAATTGCATTCTGATGCACTTGTTGCATTTTTCGTAAAATACGGCGAAAAAAACAAGATAATTCTTTAGATTCTTCATGATGCAATGTTTTTTTTATTTTGAAAGAAATTAATGCTCGTAGAGGGTATTTTGATGAAGATGGACATAGATGTTGCAACAAAGTAACAGCAGCACCTCTGAAAATCTGAATACACCAGGTTGCAATATACACACAACTAACCATTCATACTTTTTTTATCTACACGCATTCTCACAACAAAGTATTAGAAATGCAAATGAATTTTTGGACAGTCGAGTGAATCCAAATTCAAAACACATCTAATAAAAATAAATATATATGCCTACATATATGCAAAGGAATTTTGGACAGATGAAATATTGTTATTTATTTTTATTTATTTGTGCCATTGCGCACAGAGGTAATAATCCAAGTCCATTTTGTTCCTGCTACTACTAATATTACTGCTCCTAGAGAACAGAAAACAACTGTTGAAGATGATGATTTGATGATGTAACACCAACAGTCGTTTTTTTATTCATGGGTAAGCACTTGTAAAATTATTGTAATAAAGATGACAAGCAGAAATAGACATGTTGACGTGGTTTGATTGAGGCAGTACTATATCTTCTTCATATTTTGTACTAATGACTTGTGAGAACAGTGATGTACCTATGCAAAAAAGTATGTGTATGCATGTTACTCACTCCGTATAAAAGTCAAATCTTCATGTTGTTTGGATAGCTTTATATACGGGTTGTTATCATTTTGTCTGTTTAGGAATCGACTCTTTATAGAAATGGGCCTTCCATTTGCCTAAGCTATTGTATGGTAAATTGATTTTTAACAAAGGTTGTATGCATGTAGGTATGTGTGCAGTGTGCATGTTTATACCGTAGTAGTAGTACGTTGCATAGGATAAAAAATGCATGCTAGATTCAATTTCAAGCTATTTCTATTCAGAAGCAAAATTGCCAAAACATACGTACGGACGTTCAACTGTTTTGGAATAATTTGAAAATATGATGCAACAATATTACTCACCTACATCCAAACAAATATTTCATGGAAAACGTTTTCAAATTAACTTTTAGTTCAAACTATTTAGTAGTTGATCCGTACCTGTATTTGAGACGGTTCCTATTTGAATTCTCAATATCAAATTATAAAAATAACTTTTTATAGATAATCGAATCTTCTTTGCTGTCGTAAAATATACAAATGTACTGTATCTACTACCTACTTGCACAAAGTATATGCATGACTCCAAATATCATGACTTTCGTGAAAACTCTTCATAATAATGAAATTATTTTTTGATTGATTGATTGCTCATTAAAAAATTTATAGGGGAAGTTGTACAGTGAACTGCCAAACTGACCGATACACTATTGATGCTACTGTAACTGTAGAACATACTTTTATTTAGATACAATAAGAGAAAAAGACACCACATTTCCTGTATATTTTTCTTCCTCTTATTCTTAAATTGTTATAACTAATTAAATTGAAAATAAACGAGAGGGAAAGTCGAGTCACAGCATGACATGATCAGGCAAAGGATGAGATGTCAAATCATTTAAATAGTAGTAATAATAATAATAATGATAATAACCTAAATTGACCAAGCCAGTTGACTGCGTACTAATTTCCAATGCAGTAATAATAAGTAGGTATTGCACTGTTGGTTGAAAATGGTAAAGAGGAAGGCAGCAATAGCAAATTTTGGTACTTTTTGATGCACTCTCAGAAAATGCAGTAGTTTAATGATCATGTTAAATTGGATAACAATTTACGTATTTGATTTTTTTTATTCATTTTGACTTGAACAAAACTTTCGAATGAAAAATTGTACTAGTAAATGATAAGATGGTGTATAGAGTGCCACACGAAATTTTGTGCAATTGTTTAGATTCGCCATGATTTTATAAAAAAAATATGCTGACATTTTATTGACTTTGTACGCAGACTTCTTTTTATTTATGTATTATTTTTATTTTTTTTATTATATAGGTATATACTTGACTGATTTTCTCATTTCTCTTTTAAACAGAAATGATTACGTATGTGATTTTGACACAAGATGAAAGACATGTGGATATTATTGTTTTTCTTTTCAATCTGCTCTCAAACTTCATTTACTCTAGGTGGTAATGTGATTGACTAAAATTGGTGAATGTTCTATTAACTTATTGAGCATTGGCGATTTG
>JAHZMT010002479.1:0-22038 GCA_027743785.1 Sinhomidia bicolor
GAATGAATAACTGCATAAATACATGCATGTATGTAGACTGTAAAAAAGAGAGAGAATTGAATAAAATGAGAGTATTATATTTATACTTCCCATTTCCATCTCCTTTGCCACTACTGCTATAGAATACGTAATATTTATTCCAATTCCAACAGCAATGCTGGATACATAATGCGTGCCTGACATAAATAAAAAAAAACTTTTCTGATTCTGATGCACTGCTCTCCAATAAAAAAATCATCTTTGTAAACTAAAAAGAGTCATAAAGGAAGCAAGTTTTTTTTGAACAAGAGGAGAGAGAGAGAGAGTAAGAGAGGAAAAAAAGCTCCGCCTGACACGTAAACGATTTTTGATTTAGTTCACACCTTACTCTTTCCTTCTTCTCTTTCACTATTATTCATCATTTACTATTATTATTATCATTGTAAGAGTTGCATGCTTGCGCATACACACAGACAGACAGACAGACACACGCTCTTCTCCATCTCCATCTCTCTCTCTCTCAGTGAGCTTGTCCATGAGGAACAAGATAGTAGAAAAGAGGAGATTTTCAATAGAAGAATATTTTCATCCGCTGATTTGATTTGAATAACAATACACGTTGTATATAAATTGGTAACAATGGAAAAAAAATCAAACAGGATTTCTTTTCGTCTTCATATTATTATTATTATTACAAGAAGGAGAAATGAAGCACTCCTGCAGGTTTTCTCCTAGTTAGCGTCCTTCTTCCATGTCACTCTCCCAAATAAACTTTAATAATTTTTCCCTTGACAGCATATTATAGATTTTCCTGGACTAACTTGCTGGACAAATAGATACATTTAATAAAAAATGGGAAAAAAATCAATTCAATTTTTTTAAATTCACTTTTTTTCCTACATTGGAAAATATAATACGTTTACACTACTGCATACATACATACATATGCATACAGTTATACATACATATAGCTTGTCTTGACATTTTCTCTATGTAAGATGAACTAATTGAATATTTGAAAAAGGAAAAAAAACGCTGTTCCACTTTTCCCTTAAGTAAATTAAATAAGCATTGAATGTATATAAACTTTCAATATTTTAAAACGTGTACAATGAATTTCAGAGAAAATTGTTATTTTTTTAAACATAAATAAATCGACTTTAAATATGAATGGAGTGGTTTTTTTAAAGAACTCTAATGTCGTTGTTTAAATGGGATGGTACCTGAAAAAAAAATCTTCAATGTCTATCACAAAACCATCATTACTATTGTCCATATTTCGTGGCAGACTTGTAACTTGTACTTGGCTACTTACAATGGAGAAAATTATTGGGAGTGGCAGGTAAATTCTTTTTTCTCTTCTTTTTACCTGGTTGCATCACAGTAACACAATATAACAGCCATAATAATAATAATAATAATGACAATAGTCAAAGAAAGGAAAAAATACGCACCTTTAAAGGTATATTTTTTCATAATATATTCCTATTCAGCTCATATGTAAATTTGTCATTTTACTCATTTGGGTCACGCCCGATCACACATCATTTTTTGTCAGTTATTATTACGCAGAGTAACAACGACAATTGTCAAAACGTTTCTACTATTATTTTTTTCTCCCAAAAATATAACTTTAAAAGAGTTAAAAAGGTCTACCTTACCTACCTACATATCTACCTACCTACCTACCTACCTACCAACCTACCCACTTGGCACTTAATATTCTCGCTGCGGCAGGCAAAATTGTTGTGATTTGTAAATTTGTCACGGAGCCATTTATTACACGTAATTTACACGTTACTATTATTATTATCATCATCATCATCATGATTGCTTCTGCTTGTTGTAAAAAAATGTATAAGTGGCAGTTGCAGTGATAGTCGTTCTCGTCATCATCATAATAAGATGATACTCCTACTGCATTATGTATTTTACCACGTTTTAACAAAATTAATTTTCACGCCTGATTTCCAAACAAACTCAATTGGCAAAATGGGAGCTGATGAGAACAGAGTGTGTTTTATTTTCTCGGAATCCGTCTTGTTTTCCCAGCCAAGCAGCAGCAGTCGCCTCACTTTATTCTAGTTTTTGCTCCATCCATCTTTCTATATAACTGTAAGCGTTTCTCTCTCTCTCTCTCTCTCTGCAGGTCTACCAAATGATGAAATGGAAACAAATATGAAACATACACATTTTAAACCTTTACTGCTTTGCTGCTTGCTTGAAGCATGAACCGAATTATACATCATGTAAGTATTCTCTGGAGAGAGAGCGAGAGCGAGAGAGAGAGAGGAACAAACAGAGGATGCCGTGTGGTAATAGCTAGTGTTAGTGGTATCATCCCTGCATGTTCCCCTGTAATTTTTAAACTTCTTCTTTTGAGTACTCCCTTGAGAATAGGGGACGTAGTAAATCGCGTTCATCAATCCTGTGTCCTCCTAAAAGCGCACATATGAAATAACGCACGAGTAGAGTAGCAGGAGGAGGAGAAGAAGAAGAAGAAGGACGATGACGATGATGTCTGCAAAGTTTGGAGGCAAGTGGCAATAGCAAAAGGAAAAAGTACATGGTAATAATAATAATAGTGGTAATATTATCCAGCATTATGGAATATTATAGAAGAAAATGGAGTAGTTGAAGTTGGCAATAATAATAAAAATAATTTTTAAAAACTGGGAGAAAACCGATGAGAACCGTTCAATTGAGCTAAATGCTGTATGCTATCTATATATACATATGTACATGCATAGCTGCATATACGAGTGCACACACACACACATTCCAAAATTCCATCTTATAAAATTGGAAAAAAGAAGTGTACATAACAATAATATAATAATAATAGTACAGTAATAATGTAGCGGATACGCGATGCAAGCAGGTAAAAAAACGGGAGAATAAAAAAAATATATTACGGGCAGGTTTCTCTGTGAAGAAGATACATACACAAGCTATTTTAAAGTTTTTTAAAAACCCTCCTCCGTCAGCAGTAGAGAGGCAGCAAACATGTGTAGCATATTACTACTACTACTCCAGTTTCTTCTTCTACTTCAGTTTTTTACATCTCATCTTTCAGAACTGACTAGCTCACACATCCCTTGAAGCACATTAGTACATGCCTTCAGGGTACATTTGTTCCTTTTCGTAGGGAAAGAAGAAAGAAAAGAAGAAGAAGCAGAAGAAAAAACGAGTTGTCATAAGTTTCATAATCCAGACGAGAAAGAGAGTAAGGTTATTATTACAAGAACAGCCTTGCTTACATGCACATCATCCATCCAAGCCGCTGCTGCTGCTGCTGGTCTCTGTTATTTGTTAACACGACGGACAAGGAAAAAACGAAAAAAAACACACACAAACCTAAGGAGTAAGGACGAGAGCTATGTATAGTTTGGTTATGCAATACAATGCAACCAGACATGGAAAAAAGAGCGAGAGGCCGAGATAATACCATTTGTAAGATGAAACACAACTTAAGAATATGATACTTGGAAGAAGAAGAAAAAAAGTGAGCAGAGTAATGGGCAATGTATGTGCATACATGATGATATACTTGTATACGGAAACACTGTATATATTGCTTTGTGAGTAATAGATGGATGGATGGATGGATACATAGATAGATAGATAGATGGATTATGTACATATTGGAATCCTCCACCGACCCTTCATGAAGATAAAGTGATGTTTCGTCAAAAAAAATTGACCCCATGGGCTTACTTTTCTTGCACTGGTACTTCATATTGATATACTGCCAGGCAAGTCTACTTATTTCTTTTTTTTTACACTCCCTTGTTGCTGCTGATGCTGCTATTTACTACTACTACTTCTTCTGCTGCTCTTCATTTCTTTTATTTATTTTTTTTCTTTCTCTCTAATGCACATTCTTTTTCTCTTCTTCATTCATCCTCTTCAATTTTTTTCCTCATGACGATTCCAATGACGACGACGACGACAAACACACACACACACACATATATTCACCCTCACTACTGCTGCTATTACTACCATGACGATGATAACTGACTGACGGACGAGTGGATGGATGCACAAAAATGCAACAAAATTGAGTAGAGAAGCGAAAGAGAAAAAAAACTAGCCTCCTATGAATTTAACTTGCACACACTGTCAAAAAAAGAGAAACCTTTCTTCATCTTTGATGATCGCTTCTGACAGATTTCTGATTTTCAAATTAAATGCAATAAAGTTGAATGTGGCAGGCAGGAGGCAGAGGAGAAGAGCAGAGCAGAGCTAAGGAAACGACGGAATTTTACTAGATTATATTTTCAGAAGCTGTTTGTATGTGTATAGTAAATAGAAAAAGCAGTATAACAAGTTGTCAGTCACTTTGTGCTACTACTGCTACAATAATATATCCTCCCTTAGTCATCATCATCATCATCCATCGCGTTGCTGTGATCATCTTGATCGTTATTCCCATGATCAATTTTTTTCGTAATATATTCCATGTCTATCTGGCCAGATCCAATTTTTGTTCTCTCTCTCTCTCTTTCAGTCTTCTTCCTATACCACCATAATAACGTGCATTCCTAATACACACGCAAATAATATCACAGAGCAGCAAAGTATGTGTATAAAAAGGGAAATAAAAGAAAAAAAAGAAAAAAAAGAAAAAAATACACCCCTCTCGCCTCTCTCTCTCTCTATCTCTCTCTGTTTCCATCTTGAACCGCACACGCACTTGTGAATAATCTCTGGGAGCATGCATGCATGAATTGGTTTAGTCATTTCATTTTCTTGCTCGCTTTTCGAAAGCCTGCATTTATTTCATCTTGCTTCACCACCACCACCCTGCCAGTCGTCTGTGTCTGCTGCTGTTGTACTACAGCATTTTTTGGTTTGTATTTTTATTTGGATGTAAGTACAAAAGAACAAAAAACAACGGGAAGAATGATAATGTGGGGAATATAGCGATATATTATAATGATGAGTAAGGACAGAGAATAAGATGGTGATGATGTGATGTGATGTTGGTATGGTGAGTGGAGTATAAAGTAGCGAGAGAGAAGAGAGAGAGAGAATGCTGCGGCAAATGGCGAGAATAAAAACCATTTTTTCCATTCAGTCATTTTCATGGCATGAGAGGAGGGGGCATTGCTGTACTTATGCTCACTGCTTCTCACCAGAACGCAGTGACACTAAAGACCCGTAAGTGTGACGAACACTTGAACAACACCCTGATTGAATGGAAACTGCTACTGCTTCACTCTGAAATGAAAATGGCAGTAAAAAAAAGACCCTACACATTCACTTACTCATGATGTTGATATTCATCCATCCAAAATAATAAATGGATATCAACACATCTCTCTCTCTCTCTCTCTCTCTCAACAACTCAGCTCTTGTCACATCAGCACAATCCAGAAAATGTCTTTCATCGTCAAAATAAAGTACAACAATAGTTCATATTATTATTATTGGAGAAGGATACAGACTTTTTTGTATAAAAGAAGAAGAAGAAACATGTATGTATACCTACCTACACAATGGTCAAGTTTATATTTTCTAATGCAAGTACAAAAAATGGCAAATCATAGTGTCCAAATTGCTGCTGTACAAGTTGGCTTTCCACGCATGCATCTGTGTCCATTTCTTACTGCATTTTTTGCCAATTTTCTAAATTAAACGGAAGAAAGCCGTCTAAATAAATTTTACAATTGCCTACGTGTACATGACTTTTTTGTAAATAATGTGCAGGAAAGGAAAAGGGTAGAAGAGTTGAAACAAATTTAGTTGTTAAAGTTAGATTATTATTATTATTATTATTTCACTGCTGCTGTTGCTGCAGTTTCTCTTATGCTACTTATGGATGAGTTTACGAGATAAGACAGCATAGCAGCAGCATCAGCATCCTACCACCACCCACTACTCCACCACCACCACCATCATCATCACCGCCGTCATCATAATGGCAAGTTGGAGTAAAGTGTGTGTAGTGAAATGGGAGTCAACTGGGAAAGTCAAGGAAAATTCTTTCCACTTATTTCCTGTTCGTTTCATTTGATTCAATATAGTTTGGTTTTTCTTCTTTTATGGAGGCTACTAGCAGCAGCAGCGGTAGTAGTAATAGTACTAGTGTGTAGTAAGTAGCGGTGATGGTTTGTGGTAGAAATTTCCTAGTGTTTTTTCCTGGCTAGTGGAAACAGCATCAGCAAACTATATAACAGCATCAATATAAAAACTTTTTTTTCCCTTCCAATTGAATCAAGCTTGAGCATCCCCAATGCATCTTTACAGCCAGTTTGCTCGCTCTGCCTGCTCTTATGCTCAGTCTAACGCTTGTACGTACATCTTGTGCCATTTTCCTTTTCCCCATGAAACCTTCCACTCCAGCACCGCCACCACCACCACCAAGTAACCAAGTAGTCAGATAGTCCATAAGATTCTCTATTCGTTTTTTTTTCTCTTTCTTGGAAAAACTTTTTCTAATATCATTAGGATACAACTTACTTATTTTCATAGTAGTCTACTAGCAGCAGAAGCACACACGTATAAAACGTTGTAATAGATCAGTGGAGAAACTACATCTATTTTAAGAGAGAAAAAAACGGCTCGTTGTGTCGTAAATATATATTTTCTTTACAGAAAATGGCCACTCATTCATACATTCAATGTTATTTTTTTTAGCAAAAGCGCACAGGGTCTCTCTCACGCCTTTCTTCTTTCTGACTCTCCTTCTACTTCTTTTAATATTTAAATACTTATCTTTATCTTGTCCCATATATTTCATTTATCTGGTTAGAAGGAGAATTTTTTTTTCGCAATGTAAAGATTGCTTTGCTCTCGTCTCCGCAAAAAGTGTGCATGTGTGTTTTTCTTTTTCTGCAAAACAAATATGCCTATATCAACGCGCGAGGGAACACGTACTCGTAAAAAAACCTTCATATGATTATGCATGCTCTATAAAGTAGGAATACTTGAAACTGGCCAGAAACGTCAAAGTGAAAATTATTATTATTAGTGTGCTCAATGGAGCACGACTATCAAAACCAGGTACGTAAACCACTTTGGTCATTACTTACAACTAGAAACTTTTCAATGTTTACGACTACCACTACAGCTACAGCTACTGTTTGTCTGTACAAAACAGCAAAGCCGACTAGATATGTCTAAAAAAATATTTTTAATAAAAAAATGATACACAGACATAATTCGTATTTTTGAAGTTCAACCACTGTATAAACTTGCATCACTGTCTCACACGTTTCTTCTCAGCCGACTGGATTTTTCATTTAAAATTGGAGAATGAGAAGCATGATGAATGATGACGATGATGATAATGATCATGGCCAGCGATTGGTATAAGTATATGGTTTCCCCAAGTAGCTGGTTGTGGTTTACACGTTCTTTTTTATACTTTTGCAAATAGCGTATCCGCACACACACACACACACTTGTCCAAGAATAAGAGAAGTGCTGTGATTGACTTGAGCGAAATTGGTCTATATTATTGGAAATGGCAAGTAAGACGGATACTTATGACCACACACATACACACACACACACACGCTCCTTTCCTATAATCATTCTCACTTTTTTTCGGCAAATGAAATAAAAGTTTTTTTTTGGTAAAAAAAAGTACTGGAACGTGTTAACAAGTAAGTGAGAGGAAAGAAACTACCGAGCATCAACAGCAGCAGCAACAGAGATGCGTTACTGGGGTATGAATACCTTTCCGTCGTTGCTATTATTATTATTAGTATTCTGCTTATTACCAGTTCTACTCTGCTACATTCACCGCGTCTCGTGTGTGTGTATCAATTTTGTAGAACATGCTCCACCACTCAACCACCCACTACATACTTGTTAGAGTATCGCCTACATTTTTCGCTTTGAGTGCACTGCCAGTTTGCTAATTTGTTTTTGCAATGATTTCACTCACTCCAGCACTTGTGCTTTAATGGTGCCACTAGTGCTACAGTTGAAAGAGAGAGAGAGAGAGGCGGCCACAGACAAGTGTGTAGTAGAGCAAAGAGCCAAACAAGAAAAAAAATACTTCAAGTAGCGGGGAGAAGAGAGTCGGATTAAAATCAAAAGCAATTCTAGCAGTTATAGAGAGAGAGAGAGAGAGAGAGAAGCCCAAGCACACAGATTGCACTTTGGCGACTACGTTTACTACTACTTTTTTTTAGAAATGCGTGTGCCACTAAAGTAGCATATATCTAATTCGAATTACCTACTTCACTACTTACATATACATATATATATATGTATATAGTGGTACAACTTTACTAAATATAATCACCGTCGTCAACTTTCCCTATTTATTTTCCTCTCGCTACTCTTTTGATAATAATAATAGTAAATAGCAGCAGCAGCAGCAGCACATATACCTACTTAATGGCTGGCCTGGCATAGAAAATATTGCAACTGTAACGGAGAGACTCTGTTTATGGCGAAAACGCTTTTCCTTCTTTTTTTATTATTACTATTATTATTATTACTATATGCTCCTTTATTTTTCTTTCCTCTTGTTAAGCAATGTTTGGCTATTTGTGTGTGTTTGGGATTAGTGAAAATACATATTTAAACGGGTAATTGCCACTATTCACCATCCCCAGGATCTTCATCCTCATTATATATTATGTATAAAATTGCATACTAGCACTACTTTGTCTGCCATAAAACTTAACAAGCAAAAAATGTAGAGATTTTTTTCCCTCTCCGCTGTATAATATGCATACAGTGTGTGGTATTTAGTGCGATACCCATACTCATCCATAACGACGAGCGATGAGAAAGCTAAAGCTAGAGAAAGAGAGAGAGAGAGAGAGAGAGAAAGAAAAAAATCCTACTGACTTCAATTAACTGTCTAATCGAAATCTAATTTGGAAACTTTTATACTTCTAGAAAACCCATAATGACATGACAAGCAAGGGAAAATAAAACGAGAGAAGACTTTGGAGGAGGCGGAGGTTTTTCCTCGCAGTTTCTCTCAAACTACTACCACTACTAGATAGTCCCGCCGCCGCCGCTTACTTTTGCTGCTGAGGAGCCTGCCACACATACTCTCTTTTCTAACTACCAACTCGACTGCCACGATTATTGATACTATAAGCTTAACTAACTACCTTGGCTACTATTACAACTACTACTATTACTACTACTTACTTCTACTCTGCTTAGCAGTGAGAAAAGTGAAAGGCTCTTAATAATAGTAGCAGTAGTAGTATAGCTGCTCCTACTATTTGTCTTGCTTACTTATAAGCTTACCTACCTAAAAACCAAATATATTCGTACGTGGAAACTTCATGATGATGATGACGACGACGACGACGATCATGATGGTGTTGCATCTACAAAACTATACCATCAGCGATTCAAACTAAATTGAAAGTTTTCACTAGAGCTACTAAAAGAGAAAGCAAGACTATCGCGTGTAGGTACAAAAAAAACTTTTTTTTATATTTTCCTCTCTCCCTGTGTGTATATGTGTGTGTCGCTCCATAAATACTTTTTTTTCTCTTCCTCTGAAAAGTATAATGTATGCATGTATTATTACCCTCTGTGTGTGTGTGTGTATCTAACACAATATTTTTTTTCGCAAAACTTATTTACTTAAAGCCTGTAATAATATCAAAAAAAAAGAAATAAGTTTGGTTTGAAAAGGAAGAATATATATGTGTTTTGGGATAAGTATTTAGTAAAAAAAAGAGTGAGTGAGTAAGCGAGCAAGAGAGCGGCAGTATTTTAGTAGAGTTGTTTTTATATCAGAGTTACATATTATTATAGAACAAGTTGAGGAAAAAATGTGCATGTTTCTGATGGAGAGGCAACTACTACTACTACTACATGATTTCTTTTACTTGCCATCATCATCATCATCGTCGTCGTCGTCATTGGCGGCGGCAGCGTTCTCAACATCGCATCGTGCAAATTTTTTTTTCTTCCAGGCTCGTTCCAACAAAACTATTTAATGTACACGGCTGCTATTACTACGGCTACTTGTCCCGTTTATAATTTGTCCGAAAAGGAGAGGAAGAGGTATAGAGGCATGTTAGGGAAAAAAACGCCGTTTGCTTAGTAAGTAAGTAAGTAAGTAGGTATGCGTGTATGCATTCATAATATTTGTAGGTGCAAACATTACTACAGTTTACTTCCTATATATTTATGTAACTTTTTCTGCGTGTATTTTGCATGAGCATCTATTTTCAAACTTATTATGATGGCAATGATGATGATGATGATGATGACGATGGCATCCGCATGCACGCAGCTTTTGGATGTTTAAGTAAGCAGCGAGAGAAGTAATAATAGTAATACTAATAAGGAGGTGGAGGAGGACGGGACAGAGAAAATGAACTGGAAATGAATATTGTTTGCTTCCTGGTCGTCCTCCTTCCCTCTCTCTCCTCTCATTATTTTTCTTCATTTATTTTTAGAAAGGAAGAAACAAAGTTGTGCGAAACTGTAATTCATGCGAGTTATTTCATTAAAAGTGAAAAAATGGCTTTTGAATTGCTTGCTTGCTTGCATTTTTTCCCTGCTTTTCTGCTGCTGCTCCTTCTTCTTCTACTTTCTACTTTTTTTTCTTTTGAGTTACCTAATCCCACATTTTATACAAGTTGCCATTTCTTTTTTCTTTTTTTTTATTTTTATAAAAAAGAAGTATTACAGTACTGTTTGTACCCACCTATATGGATTATATGTATATTAAAAAAGCGTCGTCGTAGTCTAAAAAATTGAGGAAATAAATTGAATACAGTACAGTGGTACAAGACCCGGGTTTAATTTGAAAGAAGAACCTGTGAAATTGATTCATGCAACCGAAAAAATTTCTTATTGAAAAATTCGCAGGAAAAAAAAGAAATACCCACTTTTTCTCTCTTCACATGTGACGAAATCCTTAAAAATCCGCAATAAAAAAATGGTAAGTGAAAAAAAGATGGATAATCTTTTATCATTTTTTTCTCTCTTTTTATAATACCCACCACTCCTTCTTATAATAGTATTTACATGGGCAACTTGTGTGTCTTGTACGTGCCAGCTTAACAACAACCGGAGAGAGAGAGAGAGAGAGGAAAACAACTGACAGCAGAAAAAAAACCTTTGCATGTTTCTTCTTTGCTGCTGCTTCTTCTCGTCGTCGTCGTAGTCTTCCTCTTATTATTATTACATGCCAGAATTCAGATTCAGATTGTCTCTCAATCTTCTTACCTTGTGAATAAAAGTGAATAAAAGAGGGAAAAAACGAAATTGAATAATATCAGACACGAATAAAGGCGGATCTTCCCATAATTCCTTTTCTTCGGTTTAAATTATTATTGTCTATTTTTTTTACTTCTACAACGTAAGTAGTCTATACACCTGCATAACATTCTCTCTCTCTGTCTCTCTCTTTCGAGTGCTCCTTTTTGAGGAGGATTCCACTCACGATTTTTCATTTTCACGAATACTATCATCATATTATTTATCATTATCGTGTGAGTTTTAGGGGTGAAATTTATAAATTGCTTTTTTCGCAACAAATATATGTATAATAATAATAATAGTATCTAGATGTAATAATAATAATAATATGCACATTATTACACTTTAGTATTATTACTTACCTTTATCATCCGGTCCAATTTAAAAATAAATAAATCCGCTTTCGCTGTATAGTTGTGTTTATTATTACTTTTTTGCACTTTGTAACTGTTTGTCAAAAACTATTATTATGAGAAATATATTTGTATATATTTCTCTGAGAGAACTAGGAAAAATACACACTTGTTATTATTATTTACTTCTTTTTTTTAAATTATTTTTTTTTAAAGAGTAAATACATTCACAAAAAATATCTAGCACAGATAAATATCTAAAAATAGTAATCAATTCACTTTGATTAAACTTTTCAATTGCACAAAAACTCTTTTGTATTTTTTTAAATAACCCTTTTAATAAAACAGTAAGTAATGTTGATGATGATGTGGTATTGTTCAAGTTTGTAACTTGCTATGTACGTTCCCTTGCTCAAAACATTATTCGTCAAAAGATCCTATGACAAAAATCAGTCCTGTCAACTTGTCAACAAAACACTGTGCCGCATTCAGAAATAGTAGCGCGAGTGTATGTGTATAAGTAGTGGTAGTAGTATGCATACAAGTAGCAATAATTGAATGAGTTAATTAGATTCGTAAATAGAAAACAATAGCTACTTATTGTCTACCAGAACATAATAGACCAACTGACCAACAAAACTAATTTTTCTTGTATACTTACTTCTCTCATACATACATGTATTATTTATAACACTTTATTTTTCACTCTACTTATTAGCACAAAATTTATTTTATATATTCGACAAAAATAAATAACATGTGTTGGGGTAATATAAGTTTACGTATACGTATATATATCGTTACTATACTCTTTATGCAAAAATCAAATCAAAATCAATTCTCAATTTTCTGCTGATAATGTTTTCTGAACACTTGTCTACTGTATCCTGTTTCTTTCCACTGGGGTATTTCGTTTCACGTGTGTAGTAGAAACCAGCGTGTCATAGACAAAAAAAGTAACCAACGCGAACAGTCACAGAGACAGATCTCCTTTTTTTCTCTGTAGACGACAACAATAGACTGGAAAAATGTCAAGAGTTGCAGTGACGACGTCAACGACGACGACGATGATGTTGATGATGTCGCCTTTGTTGCTCCAGTTGTCCACAAGGCATTACAGAAAAAAGTGACGTTTTTGCATGATATTTCATGTGCTTTGTTTGTGTCACTATTTTGTAAGAACAAAAGACACGAGGTCAATGTAACGACAAGGCTGAAGCAGAAAAAAATACAATATAATATGTATATATGTAAACTACACGCAATGTATAGATATTCTTGAGTCTAATATATTATTCGTAAATTTTGTGTTGTAATACGAGTAGTCACTATTATTTTTTTTCTTTTTCCTCCACACACTTTTTTTTCTCCCCGGCAGCAGCTACCACCAGAAGGGTATGAAAACGGCAGAAAAAAAATTATTATTATATATGACAACAAGTCAGCAAAAATGTCCGGACACTTGTAATATGTTTTGTTACTGTTTGATGCTATTATTTATTCATTATCTTATAGTTTTTTTCTCTTTTGCTGTCTATTGATATACTTTTGTTAAGAAAAAAAAAGAAATTCACAAGAAATACTTTGTTTTGCTGTTAGCGGCAGCAGTACAATCTCTGCTGCTAGTAGAAGAGCAAACGATTACTATTATTATTATTATTCCATTGACAAAAAATCTGATTTTTTTTCTGTTCTGTTTATTCTCTTGTTGTCTGCAAAGTCTCAAAAAAATGTATGTAATGTATGTATATATCTATATTTATTTACTTATTTTGTGTAAAGTTTTTTTTCTCCTTCTTCTTTTTGTTATTTTTTTTCGCGTATACACCCGGGAACATAAAAAAAAGTATTTGCAGACACAGAACAACTTGTAGAATCACAACATATTACTTGTACACACAAGAAAAAAAAACATTCACCGGATGGATGACAATAAAAGTTACTGCTAACTGTTGTTGTTATACTAGTTGTCTGTGTGTGTAGTGAAAAGGTATGAATTTTTAAAGGAAAACTTTCAGCACAAAATAGACACGAACAACACTGGACAAGTTGGTAGTAAGTAGTGAGGCCGACAAAAGACAAAGAGAACGGACCACAAGGTAAAAAAAAGTACACAGAGATTTTCTCGGCGTTTTAGCAAGACTGGAAAACAAAACAACACAACTTGAATTCCATTATGTAGTGTTTTTCCAAAGAAAATGGAAAATGTGTATAATCTGCAATGTCTGTTGTGTGTAGTATTATTTTTTTTTCCTGTGGAGTTTTGTTTTTGACTCTTTGGCTATGTACTAGTTTGTTTGAGAAAGGAAGAGGGCGAAGACGAAGAAAATATACTCACGATATTGGTTTTCTTTCTCTCTATCTCAATTCCCACAAGGTTTTCATAGACTTTTTTTTAAATATAAATATTTAACTTGTTCATTGACAAATATTATTAAAGCTTTTGCTGCTTAGACGACGATGATATCCTGTTTCTTTTAAATTGATTGCTAGAAGTAGTATAAATCCAATTAAGGTAATTGCAATGCAATGTATGTTTGTATTATATACTATTGGTATATATATATACATATGGCAGGCTTCTCACAAAATTTTTTTTGACGATGATGCGATCATAGAAATAAAAATAATATGTTTTTCACAGTTTTCTTTTCCTTTTCTCTCTCTGTATATGTTCAGTTTAATACGCTGCTCGAGTATAGACTTGACTTGTATTTTATGTATTTATTCAATTAAACTTAAACAAATTTTTTTTCTAGTTTTTTATTCACTTTAATAAAAACGATTTTATTAGTTAATAATAATAATAATATACTTTGCTGCTGTTGCTCAACACCACAAAAACAATAATCCAGAATCAGAGTCGTAACAGCTACAGCAGCAGCAACTTAATAATCTCAAGGAGCACACAAAAGTAAGTGGAATTAAAAGTAGAATGGCCACTTGGTATAATTTCTACAATGACAAAAATGTAAACTGTATTTTTTATGTTTTTTAAACGTAAGTTTATTTTTTGGTTCACAAACAACCAGAATAAACGCACTTCCAGCCAAAAATAAAAACTTGTAGTCCAGTTTCCAAATTTTTCTAATTCTTTTTTCTATGCTTTTCTTTTTTTTGCTTTTTAGCAACAAGATAGTAGTAGCAACATTAAAATCCCACACTACTACTGGATCAAGCAAACACTAACAAAAGTATACATTCTGACGATGAAAATTCTGGACTGATTTTCTATTTCTTCTTTTATTCTTTTTTCGTCACACAACTTTGTAAAATGAATTTATTTTCTGGTGTATTATATTATTCCTGGTTTCCTACCTTTTCATCATGATGACATGACAATGTTGTAAACTTAGTGGTAGAACCGACAACAACTACTTTTGCTAGACAAAGAGAACCACAGAGGAGCAGCAGCGTAGCGGTCTTGGTAACACCAAGTCTGGAAGGGAACTGACGAGACAAGCACTCAATGAACATGGTCTAAAAAGCGCTCCGTCATTCTTGCCATGATATTTTATTTTCCCTTTGCCAAAGAACAGAGCAAGTAACCGCTGCTGCTGCTGCCTGCTTAAAACACAAGCACAACAGCAACCTTTTTTTCTGCACTTGCTTCTCGTCCACAAAATCCAACACAGACACACACTCACAAACAAGAAAAACGAGAAGTAGGGGAGAACTGCTCTACTGCTGAAAAACTCAACTCGGCTTACAACAGTGCGTTTTACCTATGTATTCTACTACCTTACATTACTACATCAAGTGTAGCGCTGCTGCTACCATATCATAATAATAAAAGGATACACATTCCTTTTTTTCTTGTGATGAGGCATTCGCTGAGGATTTTGTGTGTGTGTTTTTAGTGTGTTTCTTCCCAATCTTATGTTTTTTGGGGCAGCTTGAGTATCAAGTTAAGTTCAACTCTTTCAATTCTCTCCTTGTTTCTACTGCTGCTGCTTGTACCATCAGCATCGTATCATCATCATCCAACTTGCTCTGGCAAAGCAGCAAGATCAAGTTACTTGCGTGACTGTATATATACACACGGCAGCAATGGGCAGTACCAGCAGCACCAGCAGCAGCACACACACCATCACAATAACTCAAAGAAATCCTGTAGTTCTTCTCGTTTCCATTTCAGTACCGTGTGAGTAGTTGTCGCTGGAACAACTGGGAAAAACGAGCGTTGCACTGCACTCCTCTTTTTTTCTCCCTTTTGAGCTTGCTTGCCATTATTTTTATATGTTCCTTTGGAGCGTCATATCATCATCAGCAGCAACGTTGCCACTCCATGACTTTGCGTTATGAAAAACCCTGGCTATTTCCCTCCCTTCCTCCCTTTCGCTTGCTCGCTCACTGCCTTTGCCTTGCTTCACCACTACCACTTTACTTTGGCTGGCTGGCGCTGAAAACAAGTAGTGAAGTGAGGGAATCGTCCAGCATTTCTCTCTTTTTTCCACCTTTTTCTTCTCTCGTTTCAACAGCAGCTCTAGCAGCAAAGAGATCCTTACACAATTTTAGGCCACTGTTGGTAGTTTTTCTTTTTGCTCTACGTACATTTTTTTACACCCTCCCTATTTTACTGGTGGTGGTGCTGGAGCTCTAGCTACGACTACTACTACTACCACTGGCCTGGAGCTTTTCATATCTGGTCTTTTTTTCACTCTTTTCTTTCTTCGGTTTTACTACAAAGCTTTTCATGCACGCAGCACAATGGCGTGTGTGTGCGTACAAGTATCAAACTGGAAAAAGTTGCTTTGACATAAAGTGCATCCTCCTCAATGTACACAGAACATACATATATATTAGATACATATGTATGTGTGTGTATCCAGTTCACTGTATAAAAAAGGGGCAAGTTGCTTTCCACTTATTTTATACGCCAGCTTTTTTCCCTATTATTATATAGTCCATCCGTGGAAAATGCATCCATCCATCTAGCCATCCCTCTCTGCTCTGCTGCTTGGTGTGTCTCTGTTACCCAAGTAGGTATTTATACCCACACGCACACTACTACTGCTGCTGTTTTCCTGTTGAAAGCAAAAAGGCTTTATGGTATTACCATTTCTCTGTTTTCTTCCATGTAAGCCGGCTGAAAGTGAGTATTAGAGAGAATCATGAGTAGTACATGAGATGCAGTTTCTTTCTACTGAGACGACAAAAAAAAGCATAAAAAGGAAAGGAGGAGAGGGTAGTTGTAGCTAATACTTCTAGATCGAGAGCGATCGTCAGAACAGAACTGCGAGAGGGGATGAGGTTTTTCTTTACTCCAGAAAGAATCATCCCAGCACTTTTGCATCAATCCATAACACCACGACAATTCTCCCAGTACAACACACACACAGGGATGGAAATATGTAAACGGAGCTGTTCAGCGAGTAGTTTTGTAGGAATGAGTGGCAACTTCTAAATTGCTTTCAACTACATTTCAACTACCATCACGGTATGAATAGCCCCATTTGCTATCTTTTCCTTTTAGCTAAAGATTTCTTTCTTTTTCTTCCAAACATGCCATTGCCATCCCTGCACTTCCCCTTTCCTCTGTATTTCTACTTCTTCTTTTTACTTTCTCATCATCATCATCATCATCAGTAGTATCCTTCCATCCATTTATTTCTTTTTTCCCTTCAATTCTTTTTCCATTGAGATCTCTCAAGGCTCATCGCAACATGTATGTTTTTCCTGCTTTACTATCGCCTTGGATATTAAACCGCCTCCCCCCTTCTCTCTCTTCTCACTTGTCGTCAATAATGCTGTTGCTTTTCCAGGAGAGAGGAAAGAAACAAAAATAAATAAAGTGAGTAAATAAATACGTTTTCGGCTTATAATTTTTTCCCAAACCAACAAGTCAGCAAGTCATATACATACATGCATACATACATACATATACCTACTTAATGTACATAATTTCAGTAGTAGCAGTGCCTTTCTTTTCTCTTTCGTACACTTTTGTTTTTAACAGAAAACTCGACTGTTAAACGAATGAGCAATATTAAAGTTATCAACATTACTACTTCTACTACTTTACTCTCTCTCTCTCTCTCAAGAAGAAACTTTTCAAAAAAAATACAAATTGTGCCTTAAGCTGCTTGTTATTTACTGGTATACAATTCCTCATCCTTCCGAGCAAAAGAAAAAAAGAAAAATAATGTTGTTACTACATATGTTTTGCGGGTGAGGTGTTACGAATAGGCAATTACTCTGTTTGTAAAAAAACAGAAATTGAAGAAACTCATTCCCATAAATCCGTCTTTTCCGAGTTTTAAAGCATTTTTTTCCCCACACTCAAGCCGAAAACGGAAACACGGCTTTTCTCCATCGCGATAGCACAACGCTCTTTCTTATTTACAAGTCAGCGTTGTCGTGTATTTTTATTCATCCAACGATCCATTGGAATTGCCAACAATACCATAAACCCATCCTGTTTCAAAACCGACTTCACCGCCGCTACTCATCCTTTTGGCAAGACGTTAAATCAATGAGGATAAGTGGATCAAATGGAAATAATGCGGATGATGATGATGATAACTGTGTGTGGCTGTAGAAATTTGTCTTGAAGGAAGACGTACAAGCGCTACCTTTCAAAAGGAGGAAAGAAAGAAGGAATATAAGATTGTATTGCTGATTTCGTTTGAAAGCATGCATGCCAGTAAAATCCATTTGGTAAGATTAGATTTATTTCTTGAGACTTGCTCGCCTGTTCCCCTTCTTTCTTTTCTGCTATTCTGGAAAATTGTCGAATCAGCATTGCTAAACAGATCAGTTTGTCTGTGAGTTTTTTTTCCTTTCCAAAATTTCATTGAAAACTGTACACAACAAAACAACAACATATACATATCCAAGACGACTACATACAGGTAATAATATTCATCATCATCACATCGTTACAATAACCACGTTGAAAAAACAAGAAAATCATATTTCTTCTATCATAAACGTATTCAGCACATTTGTGTTGTTTCTTTACAATTTTTTTCACTCGCTCACTCTATCTCTCTCTCTCTTTTTACCCACGCGTCAATAAAGCCACACAATTCTATTTACATTTTTTTAAAAAAATAAACCGGGCACCGCCTAAGAAACAGAGCATTTATGAAATGGCCGATGATAGTTTTAGTGTAATTCCTTGAGAAGCGTTAACTTTATATTTTTCTCTCATTCATAAAGTTATTATGTTTTGGTGTAAGCGAAAAAAAGAGAGCGAGAGAAAAGAAGAAGGGAGACGTGCAGTTACGAATTGATAGAGAGTTAAATGGGAAAAAGCTATTTTTGGGGGTTGTAATATTTATTTCATCTACTCGTTATATTGAGAGAGAGAGAAAAAAATGTTACGGCATTCCCTCATAATATATATATTTTTTTCCATATCAGCAAAGTAGTTTCAAGGTTTGCAGCAACAACGTGACTTACACAGTGTGCCTAAGTATTTTACTGCCTATACTTAAATTCACAATTCCACACAAACGCACACACACACACACATACAAGAGCAATATTATAAGTGAGCATATTTTTCTACTAGACGGAAATAGGTATGCAGTAGTATCTAAAAAAAAATTTCAGCTGCTGCTGCTTCTGCAGCAACATAAACGAATGCGGACTCTCTCTCTCTCATACTCACAAAGAAAAAGAGTCAATGTAATCTACCCTCATCGCGGAAGTGTGAAAGGAAGGGTGAAAAAAAATTTTCTCCTCTTTCTTTTTTTTCTACGAAAGAAGATTGTCCTTTGGGACTAGCGTATAAAGAGCAATTTTTATGGAAGCAGGGGAAATGACTTGGTCGTTTATTTCATGTCGCAGAGAATAGCTGTGATTCTTTTCTTTAAAAAAGTCAGTTTCCTCTTTTTCTCTCTGTAGAATACCACCACTACCTACTTGCTTACTACTAGCTATAGTCATACACAAAAAACTTGCAAGCAGCAGCAGCAGCTCTTTGCCATGTTGTTATGATGCTATATATATATTGATGCGTTTATATGTAATGTGCGTGCGTTACTGTGCGGATTATTGCTGTGACGACGCGTTCCCTGTGTATTATATTTTGTGTGCTCTTATTACAACAAGGAAGACCGTTAAAAACAGAGAGAGAGAGAGAGAGAGAAAGAAGAAGGAGCAGAAGAAGAAGAAGAGAGAGAAAGCTGCTCAAGGGAAATAAAAAAGTGGGCTTTTCATTTTATTTACAGGAATTGCGGCCATACCATTTTATTGCTTATTCACACAAATTCTGCAATTTTTTTCCGCTTTCACGTTCTTCCGGTATTTTTTCCCTTTTTTGTACAACATTATCATTTACCGTTTACCATACATGCATTTTTAAAAGTGGTAAGTACACAGTATCCAGTATAGAAAGTGTGTAGAGACACGACGTGTGTATAGGAAAGAAAAAAATGTACTTTATGGTACGATGCTCAAAGTTGCAGAGAGCACAAAAAAATGTACAAATATGAGTGAGTGTTGTTTGCAGTAGTTTGCTTACAGCTCTTAAAATGAGCTTCCTGTCAGTAGCCTCCTTCGTACCCCATTTTGTTTCGTTTTTTAAAAAAAAATATACTTTCCTTGAAAATCATGCAGAAATTTTGACACAAAAATTAATACAAGTAGACTTTTTAAAAAAATACGTTGCTTAAATAGGTACGTAATTACTTTTAATATCCAGCCCACCTTTACCTCACACAGCTATAATACCTACCTACCTAATAATCATTCTAGTTTTAACAATTTACCAAACAAAAAAAATCACCGACTGGTTCTAATAAATGCAGTATGTCAGTTTATACATTTTTGAAAATAATATTTTATATAGGTATATTTTTTTATCATGCCAACCAATAAAAAATATGTGCACAAAAAATAATGTAGCTCACGTAAAGCGTAATAGATATTTATTAATTTTTTGCAGCATGATAAATTGAATATTATGTTCACGTTTAACATCTATCTGATCCGATCATCCTCTTTACCCTCAACCATTGCATCGTCGTCGTCATCATCATCATCATCATCATCGTCATTCTTCTTGTTCGTCGTCGTCGTAACTTGATTTTAATCTGCCTTGTGCAGGTTGCCCAGCGAAAAAAAATAGCAAATTGATAATGATGATCATGATGGGCGGTGATTTAAAAGGCTGTTAGCGTGCTAATTTTTGTTGTTGGTCAAAGACGGAGTAACCTTATGGTGTCAAAATGTTGGCCAAGTCCTGTTACACACTCTGACTGGTCGTTTCATGCATAATGGATTACATTACTATTACTACTACTACCACTACAAGTCCAACATATATACATATGTACATATACATACACACACACATATATATATAATATATATACAATGTCTATTAGATAAGATAGTCAGCCACCTTTTACATTTTATGATATAGAAACACGCTTGTTAGTGGAAAGAAGCCAAAGACCTGCAAGACTCGTATTGCACTTTTGCCAATTAACCAACTATCAGGATTGTCAATCTCAGGAAAGCACCAAAAAAAGAAGAAAAAAAAGAAGAAGAAAGAATTTGTATGTATAGAGGTTCTTTTTTCCTTTACTTTTTTCCTTCTTTCTCGTTATGTCTTGTTGTTGTGTCATGTACGCACGTTACCGTACGAAAAAGCATAATAAAAGTTGTATACGTTTACAGATTAGGAGAGAGTATAGCAGCAGCAGCAGCAGTAGTGGCAGTGGCAACATGGTTTTGTAATAGAAATGCAATAATAATGTGACCGTGACAACAAAAAGAAAGGAGCATGTACATTTTCAAATGTGCATTTATGAGTAGACAGCAAATATAAAAATGCTTTTGTGAATATGCATGACTTTTATGCTTTTTTATTAGCACCTCTACAATATTCCTCCCCAGAAACAAAATGAAAACCACCCAAAACGAAAGGAATAAAAAAAGAGTCTCTTGTTGTTTGTGAAGGGGCAAAAAATAATGTAAATACGTTAATAATAATAATGATAATAACGCACGACAACGATGATGCGGCTAAGATTATACCAAGCATACCACTTGTCTTGTCACCCTTTTTTTTCGTCAATTAGTGTACTACGGCTTGTTGTGAAATAAAGTGAGTATGAAAACCGTGTGCTCGCCTGGTCCGTTCTCCCGTGAAGAAGAAATGAAAGAGAAGATAAGTAATTTTGAATGGGACCACTTTACGCTGTAAGTCTTTTTTCTTCGTCGTCGTCGTCTTTCTTTTGAAAAAGACAAGACAAAGTTAAGTAAGAGTAACGTAGTACGAATTACAGTGGGTACATGTGAGTTTCAAGGACTACCGCCGCCGCCGCTGCTGATGTTGTTGTAAACATTATTGTAAATGAAGCATGTATCTATGTATGTACCTCTTGCACTGTGGTCATGTTTGAGAAATGAAGAAGAAAAAAAAACTTGCTGGCGATTATATATTTTTTTTGTTCGTCGGTTTTTTTTAGTTATCCTCCTTCTTCTCTCGGCAACGTGGACATATTTTGATACGTTGCCAATTTAAATTGAAAAGAATCAA
>JAHZMT010002480.1:0-42522 GCA_027743785.1 Sinhomidia bicolor
TCCAAAACATGAAGTTGCGTTACGTGCATATTGTTGATACGGCTTCATTAAGTCGAAAGTTTTTATGCCTGCAATGTGACGCCGTTGTGTCTAATGTGCACAAGATCGAATGCACCTTTTGCTACACATACAATAAAAACACTACTACTTACTAAAATCTCGTCTGACTTTTTACAAACTATTGCAAATTTTTAGAATCTAGAATTGTACTTACTATTTTCAGATAGAAATTTGCTGTTAGTATTCCGTCAATTTTTCGGCCAAATTTAGCAGTACAACAACTTTTACTCAAACTGGTCGTCGTCATGTTCAAAGGACTATTTGACATAATGGACCAATGTGGACTACATGCACGTAGACATAAACGCTTTCGACCTAACAACCATAAACGATATTATCAACATCAAAAAGAAGACAGGAATGAAAAAGCAGTAGTAGTTGTTGTTGCAGACGATTCGAAAGAAGAAGAAGAGAAATGGGAACATTTTACTAGTACCGGTAGACCACATACACCACATACACATCTCTTCTCTAAGAGACTCCGTGCGTGACTCGGCATATAATGTATCGCCGCTCTTTTCTGTCAGTCTGTCTATCTCTCTCTCTCTCTCTCTCTCTCGCCTTGCTTCTCTCTCTCTCTCCAATACTCTTTTTTCTTCTTCTAATCTGTATTATCTTCACACATCTGCTTTTTTCTTTCTTGCAACAAAATGCAATACCATAATGATGTTTTTGCTTGTTGTTGGTGTTGTTGTTATATAGTAAATATTAAATAGTAGCAATAATAATCATCAACTACGTTTATATTCCTCAGTCAACTCAGTCATCTTTGCAGTGATGTAAAGATTGTAGTTGATTTATTTGGTCTTAACACCTGCCCCGTTGTATATACAGTAGTACAAGAAGAAGAAGAAGAAAAACGTTTTTTTTTCTTTTTACCATTATACTACAATAACGTATTATTTATGTTTCTATATTCTATATTTATTTTAGCGAAAAAAAAGATTTACATTCTATATTACACGAGAAGAGACTCTGGGTACATTTTCAGCAAATATAAATGCGCCATTACACAGCCCTACTGCTTAAAACACACAGTGTACTTATGTTTCAATTTGAAGAAGCGCAGAAAGACATTTTCGAACATTTCAATGTCTATTTTTAAAATTGTAATGAGCATGCCGCTCCTAAATTAGCAGCGAAAGAAAAAAAATATTTATCTGTGCAATACCTGGTACATGTACATAAATACGTGTGTACATCGTCTTGTGCTCATGTCAACTCCATCCATGTAAATGCTCCCTTTGTCAACTGCTGTGGCGCAGAGACAGCGACAGAGAAGTATTATGATTAAGTTTAATAGCTAAATCCTCTTGTGTGCAGGTTATTTTTTTTGTAATGGTATATTACATAATCGTTTGAGAAAGAAAAAAAACTGTATGACCCTATATGATTTATTTCCGGTTTTTTAGGACAAACTTATCAAAACGGAAGACAAGCATCTTCTTCATTTCATGTTGGATTACACAACCTCATCTTGCATCACGAGTTTCTTATCCGCCAGCTTAAACAGAAGAAGAGAGAAAGAGAGAGAGAGAACGCGCGATGACTAATATATTTTGTGATAAAAATACTATATGAACGGCAACCTCCTCTTTCTGAAGATATTTATTTATGAAGAAAATTAAAAAGCATAAAAAAGAAGAGAGATGGTGATTGCGTTCCTCTTATTACGAATGAAAGCATTAAAAAAACTAAGAAGATTCTTCAGTTTGTGCATAACCATCACTGTCAAAAATTAAGTTGAAACGATACGCCCTGCTTATAATGTCATCTATTACGTTACCTTTTCCCTTTTCCGTGTCGTAAGGAAGTAGTGATACGCATCGGCAAATGAGTATGGAATGAATCTCTCGCAACGTCTTATCTACATCTTTTATGCATGAACCCAAAAATTAATGTTGCATTGCATTACACGTTTTTTTCTACTTGGCCAAAAAAGGATCAAGACCTGTATGAACTAAAATGATAATAATAAAAATTATAATAAGAAATATTTTATAAATAAATAAAATCTAGTCAGCTTTTCAAAACTTACATGTTTGATATAAGTATCTATATATATATTTTTTTTAAAAAAACAAGATTATCTTCTCGTTCCCACCCAAAAAAATATTAGATACAATTTTTTTAAATGTATTTTTAACTCTACTTATTCATATCAAAAGTATCCCTCTATGTCGAAATAATACAACCCCAAAGGTCAAAGAATTTATGAACCGTACCTCGACTGCAATTCCAACTTATACTGCTCATGTAAATGTGAGCAGAATAGTATGTCAGCTACAAACTGAACAATGATGAAACTGTCATTATGAAAAAAAATCAGTGTGAAATTCCTTTTTATGTAAGAATATAAACGTACATATTACTACTGTGAAAGCCTTCTTTCTTTATTGATATTAACTGTTTGAAAAAAGTCACTAGCAACTTATGTAACACACAATCATTACAATAAACGTACTGTTTAAAATGCAATTAAAACTTTTTAGTATCATTTAAATTGGAAATGATGATGATCAAGATGATGCTGATAGGACTGCACTGTAGTTTTTCTTGAGTTCTTCTATGTAAGCGCAGCACAACAGAAAAAGCATCATAATAAATAGTCGCCATCGTGTGCTTTATCTTTCGTCCCCATCAAAAATCAGCAAAAAATGGAAAGTGATGACGATGGCAGAAAAAGAGAAACTATTTTTCACACTGTCATTTCTTTGGAAAAAAATATCAAAAAAATCCATCTCCCATCTTTTCTTTTTTTTCTCCAAACAACTTTTCCTTCTTTTCGGGACAACGTTCCGTCTGTATTTTTCTTTTCCTTTTTTTGCAAAAAATGGTACTACAACTTTAAGCAGCTCATATTATCACACCACTGTCACAATGCATGACAAAACATTCTTTAGAAAATAAATAGAGGGAAAAAAATTTCATTATATTTGAACTCCTTATACGTTACTTGGACGCACACCACGCACTGCTCTCTCTTTTTTTCTCCTAATACGATATTCTATTGCAAAGTGTGATATCAGACCTTATCCCCATATCATCACAAACTTTTTTCCCTCCAGCAGTTGTAGTAATAAAAGTACAATAACCCATTATGTATTATATGAAAAGGATTTTTCCTTCACCCGCATACAGTCATCCAACCATATTACCTAGACATTATAATATCAACGTGTGAAAAAAATGCTCAGCGAAATACAGTGAAGAAAGGAAACCTGAGAAAATATCTAGCTTTTCCTCCTCTTTTCCTCAATCCTCAGCTGTCTTCAACTCTTAAGCCGGAGGGTGAATTGCCGAGCGGAAAAATATTGTGGAGCTATCCTTGTTGTCGTTGTGCCGTAGTAAAGCATACTGTTAGAAAGAAGGCTTACTAACACCACTGCTGTCTACGACGAGAAAGTTAAATATGGGAAGAAGATGTAAAAAAAGCAAAATAATAATGTATTATTGTATATTAGATATTTTTTTCCTGTGTGTGTGTGTGTGTGAGTGTGAATATAGATGAAATGCTGTGAATGCTTTGCTTTGCTGCTGTTGCTGCTGCTGGAACAAGTACAAAAAAACTATCTAAGCTCCCAGTTTTCTCGTCCGTCCCATAAAGTCACACAAGCTTTTAGTCACACAAGATCTTTGCACTTTTCTCCACTTTTAGTATTACTTTTAGTTTCTTCTTCTCCAACTCCAACTCCAACTCCAACTACTACCACTCCTCCTTCTCCTTTTCTTATTTTTTTTGTTTTTCTTCTGGCTCTATTTTCTTTCTTATTCTACTTTCCTACAGTGTACATTTGTATGCCATATAATTTCCCATTTCCTCTTTTTAAACTCACTTACTGTTTTTTTATCCTTCTCTCAGTCAGAGCTCCCCGTGCACATTTCAATATGCGTTAGAAGATTCATACATTTTCAGGTTCCCTGTAGACAGGCAATAATATTACGCTTGGAAAAGGAGTAGTAGATATGTACATACACAGATGCATAGATAGATAGATAGATAGATAGATAGATAGATAGATAGACACATAGATTTATTTGTTAACGTTTCCCACTACATTCTGATTTGACAAAATTGCTAAAAAAGAAAGTTGTTGTAGTGATAATCCATGTCATTTCAAATACAAAAGTAAATTGTTTTTCTTCTCTGCTTGAATAGCACTTGGCAGGTTTGTATGAATAAAAGATGGCATCAAGAAGGCAAGAGACTATGTAATGATTTTTATATATATACATTTTTTTGCTGGCAGTAATGTCTTTACAACAGAGCAGCCCGTGTGATAAATTTTATAAAAAAAACGAAAAAAAACTTCTGCTACTGTCGATTGATGTTGAGATATTTAAAAGAAATATCTGTCTGGGGATTCTTTTTATTTCTCATATTATTTGTTGGATTTTGCCCCCAAAATGACACACACACAAATCTAGTGATGGCTGCAAATAATAATAATAATAATAATAATGATATTGTTCACATTAAGGAGGATTCTTTTCCTCCCAAACATAAAGACTTGATTAATGCAGCGGCTATTTATTTGAACTGTTCAAGGAGAATCAGAGAGAGAGAGAGAGAGAGGCACCTATCAAAATATTTATGTAAATAAGTAAGTATCCGACTGAGAGAGGGAAAATGTATCAGAGATAAATTGTGTCTGTCTGACTGCCAGTAAGTAGGCCGCCGGCAGTGTAGTGTTGGTGTAGCGCTATTCACTGGAGTACAAGGAGAAGAAACTGAATAGATTTACGGATACACACATCTTTTCATTCATGATGAAAATTGGAAATCTTTTAGAGTTTCTTCATCGAGTCAATGTGAAACGTCGTCGCGGGCTCTTGGAAACATTTTGAATTATAGAAATACATTACACTCTGAAAAGACACAGTCTATTTATTACTATTATTATTATTATTGTGCAGCTTAAAGGTTTTGTACGTACTCGACCGTGCACAAAAGCTCAACTTGAAGAAACGATATGTTTTTGAGATATACAGAGCAATTGTAAAGATTAATAGAATTTCGATAGATAAGAAACAGCGAGCAGTCATTTCCATAACCATCTTTCCAAAAATTTACTATCTACTCCCCTTTTCTTTCTTTCATCTTGCTTATTCGATTTTTGGACCCCCTTTCGACTTTCTTTTGCCGAAAACGTGGTCTATCTCTGTCTCTCTCTCTCTTTCTAATCCTCTCGTTTTTAATGCAAGTGAAGTCACAGTAGTGGATACTTGAAAAAATATCCATGATTCTAAAATGATGGTGATGATGATGATGATGACGATGCTAGGAAGCCATATGCTATACAATTTCAAAAAATTATTTGAGTCTAAACTCCAACCTTGGTAAGCAAATATTTGACGTTTCTTGTTGGCTTAGCTGAGCAAGTACATACGTAGAGGCATGTATGGTGAGCGCATATTCATTTTTATAAATAGAGAAAAGGTGGAAAGAAAGGAAGAAAGACGGCGGAAATGCCTTGCAGAAATGTAAGCTACTTCTCCCCGATGAAATTATGAAAATGGAAAAGAACTTGAAGAGAAAATACGAGAATATAATAAAACTTTTTTCATAGCGCCACCATCATCATGTAAGGTATGCAGATCTACATTCTCTCGTTTAAATTTTTTCTATTCATTCACATTTGCACCCAAGCAGAAACGTCATGTTAAGTAAATAAATAAATGGATTTGGAATAAAAAACATTTTCCAGGCACATGTATACATATACATACACATACGCTGGAGTACCACCAGAAAGTTAGTAAAGAAAAAGGAGATCCAACTCGTGTCATCTATTTAAAGTGGCGAAGGAGGAGGAGAAGACGAAGAAGATGGAAGGAAACGGGCTGGCATAGAAAAAAAAGAAAAGTCAAAAAAGGGCTTTGGTGAAAATAGAAACTTTTCATTTGCAACTTTTCACTATTCATCTGCATGAAATTCTGATTTTTCAAACTGGTCTTCTTGACATGACGATTTCTCAAGAAGAAGTGCTACTTGAGATGTAGTAGTATGAAATGGCAGGGAAAAAAATAAAGTGCAGTTGCTCGATTCTCCTTACTTTGATATAGGTACCTATATCACTTATTTTAAAAAGTAAAATTTCTTCTTACTTTCATTGCTCCTCTCTGAGCACGTTACAACTAGCACTGCTGCTGTTGCTGGTACTATTTTTTTCTCTTAAGTTCGAGAGAGCAACTACGTCTACTACTAGCACACTTGATAAAAATGTCGACATGAGAGCAGCAGGCTCTAGCAATGAAGGCATGCATGCCATTCATGCATACCGGCAAAAGAAAATCTAGCTACCTACCTTTAACCTAACGTACGTCTGTGTGGGAACGTGCACACTGTGTAAGCAGCAGCAGATGTGGAGAAAGGAAAGCAAGCGTCATACTCCTGAGTATGACGATGATCACCATCACGAGGATGTTGACGATGATGATGATGGAAGCTAGAAGGAAACTTGCTTTTTCAGACCCACCAAACAAGAGCATTTTTAACTTATTTTCTTGTTTTTCCTTCTCCCACTCAACTTTCCTACATGCTTTCGCACTGTCGACTGCGCCTCTGCTTTGTTACTATTACTGCTGCTGCTGCTGTTGTGATAATGCTACGTACACGTATGAAGAACTACCCTCTCTTTCTCTCATGTACACAAACACTACTCTACTTTCTCTTTTTCGGTTTAACAAGTTAAAAATGTATGTTAGTTTGTTAGGTAATGTGAGTAAGTAGGTAGGTAGATATATATATATATACATATACATATATAGCTGGGAAGAATGCATATCGATAGCTGAGCAAATTGTAGGGAAACTGAAATGATTAGTTACAGTATATGTATATATGTATATTTATTTTTTGCGTGTAGCTGTAACCCCCACCGTCATATCATTCTTCAAAAAAAACACACCAGCTAAATATATAGACCGTGTTACTTACGTAACAATAGAAGCGAAAAGAATGAGTGTGGTAGCTTCATTTTAGAAGGCACTTCTAAATAAACATCTCCACAGTCAAGACCTTGTATTAGCCGTAGTAGCAGCAGCAGCAGGAGTAGTAACGGTATTACCAATGTATGCAGAATGTATAATAATAATAATAATAATATAGGTAATATGTCTGCTTTGTTGTGCAAAGGAAGGCATGTGTTTGTATTTGCTTTTAACGGCAACAACAACAACAGCACCGTATAAATGCATATAAACCTAAAAGTATAGAAAAATATTAGGTTTAATGCACAAACTCGTAGAGAGAAGTAGCAGCAGCAGTAGCGGCGGCGGCTGCATCACTCTCTCTCCCTCTTCCTACACACACGACTTGCAATACGTGTTTAACATACCTATCCTAACCACATGACTATATTATGATGACTCGTGATTACATGCACTTTTCAGTTCCAGGCAAATTTATACACTGAAGATTTTTTCCCTCTGTTTCTCTCTCTCTTTCTTTCTCTAGAAGTCTGTTGTACACTCTTCATTTTCTGTTTCCATTCTACACCAGATTTTCTACATGGCAGTGCAGACGGAAACGTATTCAGCATTTCTAAAGGTTAGTCGCTTCGTTGAGCTGGAGAAATATATATATATCTATATCTATATGTATGTATATAATATATTCGGTATGTGTACAATAATAAGTAGTATAAAGGTTCATTTCGCTTTTGAAGCATTTCTTTTTGCTTGAAATACACACTTCTCATCATTACAAGAGAACATAACGCTATTCATCATGTGCACAGCAGCAGCAGAAGCAGCAAAAATAGTAATGAGTTTCCATCAACGGGAAACGACAGCATTGCTGCTGCTGTTTGGAAGACAAGAAGCAAATGAAAAACAATGTTGGGATAAGATGATAAAGTATAATAGTAATAAAAAATAATATTATTACTAATAGAAGCTGTCTGTAGAGAGAAGAAAAAAACTTTGTTTATTTTCCTTTTTATAATAATCTCTTTTTTACCTGAATTTGTCAGCTAGCGGTAGAGAGTACAGGAGTAATTCAAGTTCATTTGTAAGTAGGTCGTAATATTTACATTTAAATATTTGATTGTTTTGAAGAGAGGTGCATTCCTATGCTCCTTGAGTTTTGCTGTACGCTGTGCTAACGGCACCGAATGAGCCCAACCAGAAAGGTATGTTAACGTAAATTATTCAGATTCTTGCAAACGTATTAAAATAACTTTCCTGACGAGAAAGAAACCACACATGCAGATACCGACAAACACGTTTTTTTCGCTCTCTCTCTCTCTCTTTGGATTAAGAGTGCTGCTTGAGCGGTTGGGTTTTTCTTTTTGGTTATATACCTCTACTACAGGATTTAATCTATTAAGTGCAATAGAACATGTTCAAGTCATATATATCCGGTGTGTACACACAAGTACATTGAAAGCAAAACGATATTAAATAAAATGTATGTATGCACTACTGACAGAAGTTGGATGCGTCACATTTTATTTAAATGGTTTGGTATGTGTGTGCCATGCACGTCTTCTTCAGTTGTACAAGTGCAATTACAACTGGGGAGACAATGTAAAATAGTGCCAATAAACGTACAAGCAAGAATACCCTGTTGTAATTTCGACTTGTCTCTGCCGTCTAGGTAAAGCATAAAACCTTTTTATTTTTATTTTTTCGAAAGATCAGTCGTGGTAAAAACTTATGCGCATACATACATGCACGGTACAAGTAGGTATCTAATATATACTCATCGTCGTCGTCGTCGTATTATTATGCAATTTGATGCCTCTGTATAATTCTGTGAAGCACATCTGTGTTTGATCAACAAGACAGACACAACACAATTGAACATTTTTCATGGATAAATTCCAGCAAGAATAGAGGATGACAAAATAGAAGCAGAAGCTGTAGTAGTAGCAGCAGCAACAGCAGCATCAGTACATGACATTACATGGCATGCCGCCACTACTGTATTTTTACCCTACCACCACCACCACCACTACCAACACACACGGCCAGAGGCAGTATAAGTTTGGTGAAGCAGCGGCACTAGTGACAGAAACACTAACATGAATTAGAAAGTAGAAGGAAAGAAAAAAAGAATAATATGAAATGCCTAATACAATTCTTTACATTTTGTACAAAATGCTCTATTCTTCTGTTTCTTACATAATGGCATAAATACTATTATTATTATTATTATTATTATTATAACTATTATAGCATATTATTATTGTATGTCGCGGGGATTACACGAGAACATGAGCATCAGCTCGATCTGACTGTCTTTAGACGGTGACGTATGATGTGAATTGTAGTGTGTCCAAATATTTTTTGCAAAGAATATACATATGGATAGATAGACTGCATGACCAGATCATGTCATGATACATTTGGGTTTTGTATGGTGATTAGTATTTAAAAGAAAAGTCCAAGAGATTTGAACATCTCGTAGCATTCAAAAAATATATATATACATATTCTATACCGCCAACAGTAGATCACAGAACAAGAAAGCATATTTAAAAAATACTTATCTATCCTTATTTTGTCATCGCCACTTGCTCGTATACAGAGTGATATTTAATATAGAAAATATTTGCAAAGAAAAAATTGTATATATTTATAAATATATAAATATATTTTATAACTCTCTCTCATATTTTTTACGTTTCACATTTTTAAGAAATGCTCTGAGCTACTGAATAAAGGATAAGCAGAGTTTTTCTTCTTTTGTACGTAAAGTATTTTGGCAAACTGAGAAAAAAAAATTATTGAAGAGATCCACAAGAAAGAAAAACGACAAGGGGAAAGATCAAGATAATAGCAGGACGGAACACAGAGGAATAACAACGACAATAATCTGAGGGCACAAGATGGTCCTTCGTTCCTTACGATTATTCCCGTCCAGTAAAATATGTACATTTTTCCATAGGTATGCAGTATAAGTTTGCTGGATTATGATGTTGCAGTTAGAAAAAAAATTCGAGCATTTTTTTCGTCAAGGAAAAACATGACATGGCAAACCTCGCCTCTTCTTTTTATTCAACATTCTCTTCCAGTATTTTTTCCCTTCTTCTCTCTATAAAAGTCGTCGTCGTCGTAGCTTTAAAGTACGTACGTACGTTTTATTATGGCAAATAAATAATAATAATAATAATAATATATACTAGCAACTAATATTCACGGTAGTAAACTACATGTTTCACGGAGCGAGAAAAGAGCACGTAAGATATATGAGGATGACTTGTGTCGTAGTATTTTGGCCGGTAAAAAAGAGATGAAGAGAAAAATGGAAGAAGAAAAAATGTGTAGATTTCGAATATATTCTGGAAGGAAACATGCTTTTTTCTCTCTCAAGGAGGTCTTTTCAAAAAAGAGTAGTGAAATAATATATATATATACATTAATATATATGCATGTATATATATAAATACTCTGCTGCATCACTCTTTTCAGTCCTGCAAGACTGGTGGCGATGGTTGTAGCATTGAGATTTGGTAATGTGCTTATAAAAGAGAAGAAGATGAGCAGGCTGTTCATAATATTATGTACGGTAGAAAAAAAGGAGAGTTGCACACGAAAGTAAGCTGGGGATAACCAACCACACGTATATACACTAACAAAAGTATAAGGAAAGAAGAAGAAAGCAGTGTGTGGCACGGCGTGGCATGGCAAGGCATCATCATTCTGCTCATCTCAGATTGTACAAGCAGCGTTTTCATTTTTCCCTCTCTACTTGAATGAACAGAATCAAAAGTACAACAAGAGGATCAGAAATGTTCTGCAGTTGGAAATATTTGGAGTGAAAAAAACGATTGTGGATTATGAAGACTGAGCTGAACAAAGCAGGTTTGTTGTTATATTGGTGAAACTTGTATGCTACACCAGGTTACTGCTACTACTGCTACTACTATTTGTAGGTAAAGAAATGAATAAAAAATCAGTAAAGAGTCTTTTTTTGCTATTTAGTTAGGCTTTCTTTCTAGATATATTAACAAGAGTGAGAGAGAGAGAAAATATGTATGTGCATTGATTCCCTGTTCCTTGCTGGACCTTTCTGGGTAGGTAGGTCGATTTTTGTATTCGTGTTTTTATCCATCCATCCACAAATATATGCAGACAGTAGGAATGTACATAGTAAAAAAAGTAAGTAGAACAGTAACTCTTAAAGTTGCACTTGTATGAAAAATATTGTCGAGAAGCATGCCATTACTAGCCGCTCTAGTACCATCATCACACGTCTTTTCTCCCTTCTTTATTTCGTTCCAGCTAGCATTTTTTTTCGTGAAAATGTCGGTGTGCCACCATCAGTACCGGAAACAAGCACTTTTCTCTGTTGTTTTCAGAGAGGCAAAAAATAGTGTGCAAAGGAGGTGGATGGGTGCATGTACTACATAATATGTGTGTGTGTGTGTGTGTGTGTGTGCACAAAAGTGAAATCCCTTTCAATAACTCACGATGTATGGGTAAAAGCCTGGATTTACAGTTTCAAGAGACGAGTAGTAAGAGGATAGAGGAGAGAAAAGGAAGAAATCAGGAAAGAGAAATGGATAGAATGAAGAAGCAGTTGGTTGGTACACAGAGTTTGTGTGAAGATATGGTTGTGTACATGGAGAAGAATGAAAAAAAAGTAATAACCAGCCGTGTAAAACCCCCAGGAGAAATAGTAAACCAAGCAACCAAGGGAGTTGAAAAGACGGAGATGGTGATGATGACGGTGAGATCTAACAGTTTTAATCACGCCATACCACCGAGTGAGCACTTGCTGAAGCTAAAGTCCTTACGGCCACTGTTAGCAGTTTACAATAGACATTTCATTTGCTTGGGTGATGAAAAGACCCCTAATTGAATTAATAACGTATTTTATACGCTATCCGTTAAACCACATCAATTGAAATTTGTGACCGGAGAATTAAACGTGAAGCAATAACAAAACATTGGAAAATTCACAACCATTTAATTTTCACGACTTGTCCAACGGACGGACGGACAGACAGACACACGAGTGTCTGTCTAAAAGAATCCTGTTAAGCTTTTCAACTTGGGCGCACACTAATAAAGCAGAGGAAAACTTTAAAAGATTCCAACCTGCCAAGATAGCTAATGTCAACCGATTACTCAGACAGTACAACAAAAGGAGGCTATGCTAATACCTGGATTCCTTTAAAACATGACCAACAATAGATTATCTTTGTGATAAAGGAGCAAAGGAGGAAAAAAAACAAGAGACTACACACTGATGCTGCTACTACACTTTTCTTCGTATTTATTTCTAAACCTAGAGAGACCACTGCCGTCATCATCATCGTCACTATTTACTGCCTACTACTACTTATTCCACCACTGTATCTTTCCTTGCATGCCTTGTCACGTTATTTCTTTCTTCCTTTTTTTACTTGCAACACACACTCTCGTTCCACAAAACGTAGTATATCTTGCGTCTTGGTAAGTAGTCATTTCCTCACGTCACAACAACTTGGCTGCTTATAATGTTTACGAAAAATGCTACATATCACGAAGAGATGCTATTATTCTTTTTTTTCACAAGCTTGCGTAGCCCACAACTCTGTCCATCTTTTTAAGAAACTACTTTCTACCACAACATCTCCGTTCTAGACTTATTTTAAAAAAAATAATAGAATGAGAGAGTATATAAGCTTCTTGTAATATATGCTAATCAACATTCGTTAGCAAACAAACCCTGAGTTTCCTTTGGTCTGTGAAAATCCAATAATTGTTTGCACTTTCTATTTTACCCTTGCATACTACACTCATGTTTAAAAGGAGCTGCATCGCTTATTATTCTCTTCAGAGACGACAACAATGCATAAGAATAATAATAGTAACTATTCAAACTTGTCCTCTTAGAGAGGCACCGGTCTAATTCTTCCCCCTTTTCCTTTTACTCCCAAGCAGTAGGAGCAACAGCAGCA
Organism: Sinhomidia bicolor; assembly: GCA_027743785.1. Lineage (NCBI taxonomy): Eukaryota > Metazoa > Arthropoda > Collembola > Entomobryomorpha > Entomobryidae > Sinhomidia > Sinhomidia bicolor. The sequence goes on from JAHZMT010002480.1 coordinate 12,957, forward strand.
CAAATATGAATGTCGATAACAAAAGATTGTGTGTGGTGGTAGGGCTGGACAAAAACAAAATTCCTAGGGAACCAAGTTTTTCAGTATTGCCACAGTCATCAACATTTAATTTGTATATGGGCGCTATGCTTTCAACCAGCAGCAGCTGAAATAAAACAATCTATTTTGTTGCATTGTTCTATTTCGTACTACCACTCCAAGCGACTTTGTAGATTGCTACATGTTGTGTATGCATAACATTATTAAAAGCGGTGGTGGTTGGTACGAAAAGCAAGAAATGATTCCTTTCTTAAACAAAAAGAAGAGAAAAAAATAGCAGCCAAGTAAGCACGCGCTTTGCTTCTTCTCTCTGGGATGTTGCTGTTGTTGCGGTGGAACATTTTATTTCCACTCAAAAACTGAACCCATAGCTCTCTCTCTCTCTCTTTACATGCCTGCCAGAGAAAAGCTAGTAATCTATAACCCATTGTTTTGACTGCCCATCTGAGAACTATGCAAATTAGCAAATTCTCCTTCATTCCATCATTCTAATCCTGTTGTGGAAGAAAACTATTTACACAGAGACGGCTTCAAGCAAGCAAAGTGCATGAAGATACTGCTATTACTACTACTAGTTTCTCTTCAAGATATTATTATTATTATTGCATATTATAAAGTAGTAGAAGTAGTAGTAATAGTGGGGAAGATAGAGAAGAGTGAGTAGTCGTGTTTAAGTACTATGCATTGTTCTTTACGTTATCATCATGCCCAAGAAAGTGGAATGCGTCACTAGTCAAATTCACTACTACTACTACCACCACCACCACCATCATCACTGCCTTCTCAGCAGAATAGTAAAAGAAAATTTTCATCCAACTTATTTGTTCCTTGTGTACTCATGCCACCGCCATGTAAAAAACACAGCAGCAAGAACACCAAAATCATATTATTATTTTTTATTCTTTGCTTGCTTGCTTACGTAGAGAAGTGAGAGGATGATGATGTTAGTAAGAAGAAGAAAAAGAAGTGATATTAGTTGTACACTATACTACCATTATTACTTGGCATTAATTTATCTTTTTCCTTCAGAAAAAACTAATACTACTACTACTACCACCGCCACCGCCACCATTCTAAATTCCCTACTTACTTGCATCAGAATTTTTTTTCTGGTTAGACTTCACTTCTATCGTCGGTTGTCTCCCTTTTTTGTAGTAATAGCGCAATGCAAAATATCATTATTACCACACCAACTACATACTCGCGCAGAGTGAAATCACAAATTTTAGTACCAAAAGCTAATAATAATTCCATGCATTTTTAATTTACAATTCGCCAAAAAAAGAGCTATAACAACATTAGCCGACTACTAGTTCTCTCTACTGTGTGTGTGTGTGTGCACGTGTACCTATATGCTGAGACTTGGCTGCCTCCAAGAACTAACTAACAACTCGCCGCTTGCTATTTCCTTCTCCCACTTGAGTGGCAAGGGAAAAAGAGAAGGAATGAGTAGAATAGAGGAAGAGAGAGAGAGGGAGGGAGAGAGAGAGAGAGGCAAAAAGGAATGAGAAAAGGGCCTAAGAGGAAAAAATGAAAAATTGAGCAGGTGCGCGCACCACTGACGCAATTGTGACAGCACGAAATTCTCTTACGCTAAATAAAAAGGCTTTTCCTTCTTCTTCTTTTTCTTCTAAGACATCCGACATAAAAGAAAATCCATAAGTGTTGAGTGGAATGGATCTCTTGTGTGTGTACACACACATAAAAATACAATAGTTGTAGTAATAATGCTCCTTCTTCTCACTTTTAATATAAACCACCTAACTTGCCATAGAATGCTACCATTCACTACTGCTGTTGCTGCAGTGGTCTTCTATATATAATACTACTGCACGCTATATTATACATGCTATACATATTTGCAGAATGTACCTATTGACAGCTGTAATATAAAAAATAAGTGAGTTTTTTTCTAGCTGGTGAGTTAGAGAGAGAGAGAGAGAGAGCAATGCTTACGCAGAAGAAATGTTATATTTATAGATATGTACATTGAGAGATATTATGCAAATGTTTAATAGTAATTTACTCTATAAAACCGTCGAAAGTGTGTCCCTATAAATAATAATAATAATAATATCGTGTAGATAGGCGTCTTTTATTCTCTTATTGAAGCAATAGGCGTGTAGTACACAGCAGAGTACAATCTCTTTTAAACAAGTTTTGCAAAACTAAACTCTTCTTCATTTTCTTTTTGCTGTTGTAAACGTAGTAGTAGCAGTAGTAGCTGGTCGTCATCTCGTCTTCAAATAATCGTAATCGTTGGATGCCAACAGCATTTTTTTTCTTGCTTCACAACGTGTGCTTCCATTTAATTACACATTACAAGTCGTTTGCCAAACTACGTGTACACAAAAAGAGTAAGTGAGGTAGAAAAAACACATATAAATTTAATTATCTGCCAAGGATGTGAATAAAAGTCAACATCATGGAGTGTCTTGTCAACGCCAAACAAGCGGCTCCTATTAAATATTACTTGTTCACTACTACTAGCTACAACAGCTACTACAACTACCATCATCATATTTTTCTTCTTCGACTGATGATGGTGATGCCACAGCTTTTACAAGACTCTCCTCTTCTGCTTCTTCTTCTTCTTCTACAACTACTAATGCCACTACTACTAATACTACTACATCCATTTGACTATTACAAGAAAAAAAGAGCGTGGCGTATGGTAAGTGGTGGTAGTAGTAGCAGTATGCGAGATGACGATCATGATCATGATGATCATCATCATACCAAGTCGTTGAAATATTTACCACTTGTGCAAGTAGAAATGTATGTTTTATTTAGAGACATCATCTTAACAAAGAATAGAGAAAATAAGAGATGACAGAAATGTACAGCAGTAAAATGAGTAGTAGTAGTAATGGCAACAAGAGGAGAACAAAATACAAAGTAGATAGACTGGCATACATGCATACCGCATCCCTTCTATTACTACTACTACTATGGCCACCACCGCACATCACACTACTCGGTGTAAAGTAGTACACTTATATTTTTTAAAGAGAGAGAGAGACCAAGTGTAACTCGTCATTTTGCAAGAGTGTATTTAAAAATACAGGAATCATCACCATCGTCGTCGTCGTCATCATCAGTGGCAGCAGCAGCAGCAGCATCAGGAGCAGTGTACAGAGAGAAGTGTATGGTAAAAGTAAAAGGAGAGCTGGTTGAGTAGTGGCAGCACGACTGCTTATAAATAAGTATGTTGGGAATAAAATACTGTTTAGTGGGCAATCCCATTAGTGGGTAATGTGATCTCTGAATGTTTTTCGGAGTGCTCAGACTCGCGACAATAATGATTCATTCTTCTTCTTCTTGTTTCTTTTCATCCTCCCGTGTTGCCGAACTATTTCTGTGCATACATCTCTCATTCTTTATAGTATTATTACTCTTTTCTTCCTCGTTTACCGTCATCATCATCATCAACATCATCATCGGCAACAGCAGCAATAATAGTAGCAGTAGTTGTTGTTGTAGCGGTGGTGGTATTACGTAAGGTTACTGGCATATATATATATATACTACCGCTGCTACTGCCACTTCTTCTCCTTTTCTCTCTGTCTCTTTTGCTCAACTTGATTCAAAAGGTTACACAGTTGCAGCAGCAAGCAAGATAGATGGTAAGAAACAAACCATCCTCCCCGAGGTACACATAGTTAAAATATTCGTGATGATAAACTGACAATGAGACTGGTGTGAAAGACTGACTGAACAAGATAAATGTCATGGTAGTTCATCTACAAGACATGATACTGAAACTTCCGCACACACACACTCACATTTTCTCACCGACTCACACGACACGCAAACATATTTAAATATCACCATTATTACTACAGTATATCAGCAGAATCAGTTTTGAGAAACTGCGAGTCTCGTGCTAAGAAAGAGTGTACATGGTACACGACGTACTTATAATATAATCTGGAAAACAGAATATGTAAAAGCATTAATTTATTTATAGACTACAATTTTTGGTGGTTACTTAAAAATGAGAATTGATTCGGCACAAGTGTGGCAAAGCAAATAGAAATAGTATAATAGTCAAAGAGGCTGTACCACTACTGCATTATAATAATATAATGCCTTTCATTATACTGTACTGCCTAGCTGAGTTTCAGCAGTATGAATTATAATTGATGCAAAAGGTACAGGTCAAAGATTTATTGTATAGCAAAGGAATGCAGTTATAAAAAGCATTTTAATCGGTATTAATGTAAGTACGCAGTTTATTTTCTGCCAAAGAAAGAATTAGTATTGAAGAAGTGTATGAACACGCCTTGTTCTTCCACACAGGGAAGCTGAATCCGTTCAAAAAAAAGTAGCAAGTAGGGAGAATGAATATAGAGAGCATTAGCTGAGCGCACGTTTAACGCATAATTTGACCTGGAACCGGAAAGAAAGCTAAGTAAAGCGCACATTTTCTTCTCGCTCTTCTTCTGTTTCTTCTTTTGTGGTATAAAATGCATAATAATATGTAAGTACATTCTACCTAGTGTCTATCTGCATAGTACTACTACCTACTTATATATGACAGTAGTTGGTATAATACAGGGGTAGTGTGACATATGACATCTATTAAGAATTCACATGACTTTCCATAATCATATTCCTGCTCGCATACACCATAGAAATCTTGTATTTCTACATGACTGGGATACATAATTTATAATTTTTTCTCTTCACGATGCCGATGGAAAGGGAGGAAAAAAGAAAGAAGAAGAAAAAAATTGTAATTTTTGCGCTGCTCCGCACCATGATTTTTTTTGAAAAAAAAAACTTTTTTCTTTGGTTGTGCCACCACAACTAGTACTAGTACTACTACTACTCCTCCTACGTATTTTGCAGTTTTCTCATTCCATTGCTAAAGTCAAAAACGAAACACGGATGAGAAAAGAACTTGTGTCAATATAGTAGACGTCGCAGTAAAAATAATAATAATAGAGGCAACAGTAAAAAAATGTATGTGGCCGTGGGTAGGTATGCATTATTAGAAAAAAGTGCTGCTGTCTCTGTGTAGTGTATGTATGGCTGTGTGTGTGGTGGTGGTGGTGCTATGTACAAGACTTTTTTTATGTCCTGCAAGAAGTTTCATCCATACATGTTCAATGTATTTAATATCATTACCATTATTATTATACGACGACAAGAAGTTGGGGACTGACTGGTTGGTGGTAGAGGAGAAAACAAGGTATTTTCATGACAAGACATATAATCTACATATATAAGCAGCAGTAGTGTTATATATACAAGTAGCAGTAGCAGCAGCAGTAGTAGTGGTGGCAACAAGGACACAATGCATTGTACGCATAGATTCTATTATCATCATTGTGATGCATGCCAAAAGCTGCTTCCAGGAGATTTATTTGTCATTCACTTTCCAATAAAATGGTAATGCGGTGGTCGTGTGTTATAAATTCCAAGACTTTTTGACGATATGTCTTGAAATTTTTTTTTACTTTTATCAGAGCGAGAAGAAAAAAAAGCAGTGAAAGATTGAGAGAGAAAGAGAGACAGAGAGAGTGAGGAAGAGAAAGAAAAGAGAGGAAAAAAGAGATGCACAGCACATGCCTACACATTTGTTATTCAACAATATTGGAAAATTCATAAAATACTTGAAGAGCATAAAAAGCGGAGAAAGAGGGAAAAAAAGTCATTGTGAAATTAGAACAGTAAAAATCAAACACTTGAAACCTTGCCGTACACATACCATACAACAATTTGATAAAAAAAAGGGATAGGAAAGGACTTCCATGAATGTAAATAAATAAATAATATATTATAATATGCATACTTTCAAGCATGTAATCTTCTAGTGTGTGAAAAGGTATTTTTTAAAAATCAAAAAAATGTAATATGTTGGAGAAATAGGTTTTTCATCTTGGTTCTTTTACAGTTTGCAGTATTGTGAAAAAAGAGAAGAGAGAGAAAATTCATGTTATTACTATTATCTCATATATTTTACAAACAATAATGCGTTGTGTAATCCAAATTACATGTATTAAAAGTAATTTGTATTATTATTTTGCTTTATTGTCGCGACGAGCGAATGTTCAAAAAAGAAAATCAGGTACTACTACAACATTAATAATTTAGGGCCGTATAAACAGAAAAAGAGCTTATTATTATTATTATTATTAGGATGGGATGGACCTGATCTGATAAATGAAAAAAAAATATTGCACACTTGCACAGCTGTAATACCTATCTACCTTCCTCTCCTTCTTTCATAATAATACAGAGAGACAGAGCTATTTCGCTTTTTCTAAACATGTGGGAAAAAGTCTGGGCTTCTCCGTCAATTGAAACTGCTGTTTGGCTAAAATATTACACGTTTGTCGTAATACTGCTGGGCTTGGGCAAAGCTATCTTTTTAAGTGACATCGCCTCTGTCGCAACCACTGCCGCTAGAAATTTGTACCATGCAATAGCAATAATAATAATGATAATACACTGAGTGCATACGCCTCTCGTGTTTGATTAAAAATGTTTAATATTTATTTTGTTGTTATCGTTTCATAAAGTCATTGAATCCATTTTTTGCGTCTGCATTAATGCATTTCTCTCTGGTAGTAGTAGTCGTCGTAGTAATATCATCCTATGTGCCACCACTGCTGCTTTTTCAGTTGACTCAGTCATACAGGAATTTTAATAAGATTTGCTAATAGATGCATACATGCATAATAATAATAATAACGAAGGGAAAATAAAGAGAAAAGGAGTAACGTGCTGCGGCCGTGCGTTAAATTGTGTGATGTTATTATATATGTCGGTGTGGCGAGTTCCGGTTTTTTTCCGACTTCTACTACTTCTACTACACCGCACCACGGTAGAGATGTACAATGTGGCAACGACATTCATATAAAAATTTGTAGAGAAGATAGAAACAGTCAAATGGTAGGAGCACCAGCGGAAAGAAGAATTGACTGTATAAAAAAACGCTAGTCTTCGTCTTCTACTTCTTCTTCTTCTATCTATCTATCTATCCAACAACTTTGCTACTGATGCTGCCATATAATATGCTTGCTCAAGCTGCCTTATTTTTCACTTCGCTTTTGCTCAGCTCAGGGTAAAAAGTGCATGACGCTCACTCTCTCACTCTCCCTATTTTCTCTTTTTTCTCGTTTCATTTGATTACTTTGAAAGGAGAGACTTATGACTTAATTTACCTTAAAAGTGTGTTCCATCTTGATAATTTCCATTACTCCTCCACTTAATGCAAGCTTGTAGATACTCCACTCATAATAACAAAGTGTGACTATTACTAAACTACACAAGCACCATCACCAGTACCAACCAACACGGACAAAAAATTACTCGTTTTTGTTCCTATCTTTTATATTCGTATAACAAAACTTACAAAGTACAAGAAGTAGTAGAAGCAGCAGCAGCAGCAGGGAGAAAAAAGCGAGCAAAGTAGAGAGGAGAAGGGAAAAAGCGATTGTATGGTGTTTTTGGTCTAAAATTACATCATAAATTTTGAGACAGGATTATTGTCGCCATTTGTCTATTTTAACTCATGATTACAAGTCCGAAAAAGAATGTTCGGAGGGAAAATGGAGTGAATATTTATGTTTGGATGAATATACGTCGACAAAAGGCAAGCAAGACAAGCCAAAGAGGAAAAAAAGTTTGTATGGGGCAATGTAAGGCAACTTTGTCACAACTCTTCAGCTGTGCTGGGTTTTTTTTTGGATTTTAGCTTATGTTACTCCAACTGAATGCATGACGTCTGCACTAGAAAAAAAATAAATGTTTGCATAATGTGTTGGTTGGTAATGGTAAGTGTAGAAAACGCAAGTTTCACAGCCGCGTGTGTTTTCACTTATAACACTACTTTGTTGTCTAAAGCTATAATAAATCTCATGCATATTTTATTAATTCTTGAAAGAACCTGAATGAAATTACGGATATCGACAATTATTCAGAAGAACTTAAGTAATAATACTAATAACATAATGTTAACTGGTCTTTATGGTGGTAACATTTTGCAAATTTATTTGAGAAAACGTAGAGTACGCAGTTGTAGATAAAAGACATGTCTAAAATTGGAATGAATTAGATGAGAGGGGGGAGGATGGGAAGGAGAATTTTTTTATTGAGCACTAAAATCGGGAAACTGTTTTTTTTCTCCTTGCGGAAAAGTAAACCACCTAGTCTTGCTTGTGATGAAATAACTACACACAGTTGAGCATTTAAAAATGTATTCTTGTATGAAAAATACAGTAACGTAAAAGGACAGAACGTCGTGTCGCATCATTCCACGTATGACATGCACGTAGGATGCCTGTCTTCACTTTTTTCCCTGTGTTTCTGCCTTTTTCGCTCTTACCTTCTTTTGCAAGCGATAAAGAAAAAAATATGAAAGAAAGACGGAAAGAGAAAAGGAGAAAGTTGGATGATAGCTGAAAAGCTCTTTGAATTTATTTCTTGTCCACAAGTGCACTGATGCATGTAAACATTTGTAGTTTTAGGCGGTCGTTGATCGTTTAAGTTTACTTCTCCTCCGAGCCTTCTACCGTTGACGTCTTCGTTTTCTTGTTCATTTTCAAAAAAAATATATAAATAAAATATAAAATAAAAGGAAATACCGGTTTTTTTTGTTAAGGAAAGGAAAAAAATGTCTGCCTGTGTGCGTACCTAAATATTACGCATTTGCATACATGATACAATGTGGCAAGCAAGGCAACTAAAATTCAAAGTAGCGTAAAAGAGTATTACAGTGCAAATAGCTTCCTTTCTTCAGTTTTCGTTTTTACTTTCCTTTATTCTCCATTTTTCTCTTTCAAAAGGGCTAAAATAGAGAGCTTGCTGAGCTCATAGCTAAAAGGAACAAAGGACGCATGGATACACAGAAAATGAAATATATTATTTATATGCAGGAAAATTAAGGATTCATACAAATATATATATGTGTGTATACATACTTATATGCGAGTGTGCACAATAGTGAAATAAGGAAGAACGGGAACACGAGATAGAAAAACAAATTGAAGTTCATTCAAGTTGCCGTTGAATGAAATTGAAAGAAACTGGAAAGGGAGAAAGTAATGGAAGATGGCTTTTTACCAGAACCAAGTTCGTAATATTATTGTCATGTAATAAAAATTTGTTTAGTCAAAAGCAACAATAAATAAATATATAAAGACTTGATCCTTTTTGGACAGTTCATGGTACACACAGTATTCCAAACGCGATGCTGTGCTCTTGTGTTGCAATAGTCGATATTCATAAAGAAATGATGAAACTCGTTCAGAAAAACCATTTAAAATTACAACGGTGAGAATGCGCAAACTAATAAATTTAAACTGTAATCACAGGTAGCAAATGTGGACTAGAGATTAAAAAACTTAATTGAGCTCTATACATTATATATTATATCTCCCCCTAAAAAATGAATAGCATTATTAACAAAAAAAAATATGAAATATGTGGGTTTTTTTCTCTTTCAGAAATTATGGGAAACATAAAGTGCCAAACTTTAAAACAAATTTTGGTTTTTTTTCTTTGTTCAAATTTAAAAGCATTGTTTCAGCAGAATATTTATACTTGATCACAAAATTATACAGCGTGCATGTTGGCTTTACAAACACGCAAATCTAAAAGAATGTAGTAATGATCACCAAAGTTCTCGTAGGTGTACATATTTATGCACCCAGCGAGCTAGTAGCAGTAGGTAAACTCAACAAACAAAGGTGCTTAGCTTGGCAACTTGCAATCAGAGAAATTGTCATATATAAGTAATAGCTTGTTATATTTATATGCTTGTCTCTGAATACTTTGCGGCCGTATAGATATACAAAACTATTCAGCGTATTGTACCTTTTTTTCCTGCCCTATTACACCATTTGTGTGACTTGCATTGTTCGACAAAGAAAAAAATAGGGTTCCAAATCTCGAATGGAGAATGAATTTTTACTACCACCACCAACCGTCCAAGTACGCTTTCATAAATTCACCTTTTCTGACTACAAGTGCGCATTTATATTAAGGTTATGGACAAAGTTTTTCCTAAACCATGGACACATACCTACATACCTACAATCATTCCGCATGCCATGTACACATTTATAGTATATATATATATACTTCAATACATACAGTTGGATTCTCCGTGGGAGAAAAAAAAGACGTTATCCTGTCAAATTTCAATAGTTGAAGAGGGCCGTAAATCGTGAAACTACCGATATAGTGGATCCACATTTAACACTTTTTTCCTCTTTGTAAGTGATACTATTGGTGGTGGTACTAGTCAACAACAGGAACCAGAGAGAGGAAAACGAAAAAAAGGGAAAAGAATACATAATAAAAAATAGTACTGCTGCTGCTGCTGGAGAGAGGAAGAAAGAGAGAGAGAGAGTAAAAGAGAAAAAAATATAAAAAGCATCAGCCCAGCAGCACATAGAGAAATTGAAGAACCGGTTGTTGTAGTGGTACCACTACCACTAGTCACAGTCAAACTTACTATGAACGAGAAGAAAAGCTAAACGAACCGAGTAGCACAAACTCTTGTAGTTAGAGTTACTAATATGCTTTGTAGTAAGCACATATCTATACATATATACAACATGCGGTTGTGGTAAAAAAGGGACACAAACAGACACACAAATACGCATATACCCACTACTACTACTTCATGGTGGTGATGGTGGTACAAGAAATTATATGCTTCTTCTTGTCGCTCTCTATAACATGTACATATTTGCCGTATCTTGAGGGAATTACTTTTTTTCTTGTTTTCACCACAATACTTTTTTTATCCTTAGCAGAAACGGCAAGGCAGCCGATATAAGTAAGTAGTTCTATTATGGTGCATTATTGTATTCAATGAAAACTTTGCTTTTATTACTTTTTTCTACCACTATACCATCACTACTACTGGTAGTAGTAGTGGTAGTTGTTGTAAAAAAATAGGATGTAAAAAACATGCATACATTTCTTCAATACGAAATGGGCAAGGGGCGTTTATTTTCAACTTAAGAGATACGAGTTTAACAAAGAGAAAGAAGAAAAAAGTCCTTTCGCTTGAACATGTTTATATCCCATGCATGCATCTGAGATTGTATCACATAATGACACATTGGGGTAACATGCACGGAGAAAAAAAAGTCGTGGGAAGGAAATGTGTGTATTTTTTCTTCTTTTTTTCTCTTCTGTTAGATCTCTCTCTTTCTTCTTTCCAACTCCCTGCCTTTCTTTCTTCTCTCTCTCTCTATCTCACCAAGTATTTAAGCAGTTGGGAAAGGATCAGGTAACTTGCTTTGAAACAGTGCTGCTATTACTGCTACTGCTGCTTGTTACTCTGATGCTCTGTTTGGTTCGCCACTTACTACTACTCCTTTTTGTTATTTAGCATGTGTAACGCGACGCCAGATTATCTGATGATGATGTAATATTTTCTCCTACTGTCTGCGCCTATGACACTCTATAAAGTGTGTACTTTTATATGAGACTAGAGAGGTGTGGAACAATGAGAGGAAAACATTTTATGTAGACACGTTGAGTTGGTTGCTGTTTTTTTATGTAGGGAAGATTTTGGAGGAAAAGTGTACAGTAAAAAAACGACGGCGACTACGACGATGACTAAACTTGACTAGGTGAGTGCACTTACTCTGTTTACTTATAATACTTGTATAAATACCCACTCCACCTTCCGCTCAGTCCTACTGCTGCTCCATGAACTTAATAATAATAAAGGACCATAACAACTATCTTGTTCCCTTTACACAGAGATAAATATCTGTGAGAAACTAGTGGAGAGTGAGAGGATTTATTAGATACTGCATTGTTTCTTGGAAAATTTTTTGTTGAAAGAATAAGAAATAACTTTTTTTCCTACGTTTGTGACTATAGGTCACCATCGTATCGTTCTTTTCTTCTTAACAGTTAGATATGATTGTCACAAAACTATTTCTATAATTCATCGGAAGAGCGACCCTCTCACAATTAAATAAAAGGTTGATGGTGGGATGTAGTAGTAACATGAAGAAAATAACACACGCGTATGTATGTACCTCGGGTTATATTATTACTTGTACTGTGTGCTAGATATGTTTTCAAATGGAGAACTGAATGCTTCCAGGACAGTTTACTGGTATTAGAATTGCTGAATAAGTGTATGCGTAGTAGCAGTGGTAGAAAAAACTAGCTACCTATACAAGTGCGCAAACATTTATTCAAGAGTTTTTTTTTACTTTTTTTAAGGATAGTTTACTGGTATTAGAATTGCTGAATAAGTGTATGCGTAGTAGCAGTGGTAGAAAAAACTAGCTACCTATACAAGTGCGCAAACATTTATTCAAGAGTTTTTTTTACTTTTTTTTTACTTTTCTAGCTTCACTTTTCTTTGCTACTTATTCTGACGCAGTAGGCAAAGAAACTATAAACCAAGTCATGTGTAATATTTTTAAGAGAAAAACAGGAGAAATGGACGTAAGTATAACTATGTATGTATGTATGTATACGAAAAAAAGTCATGTGAAATGTGAAAGATTCAAATAAGTACGTTGATTCATTCACAATTCCCCACAGCTGTATGTACGTACAAACAACAAAGTAGTCGTGTTTATTGCTGAGCCAAACTTGTAATTTTGTTTTGGCCTCAATATTACACTTTTTTGAAAAGTTTGTACACATGGGCATTATTGTTTTGACGAGTGGAATATTTCTATTCCCAATTTTCTTTTTGTTTTTAAATATGGAAGAAGCTGAAATTAAAATGATGCTTACCTCTATGGCGATTCGTTTGTTTGTCAAACATTAACATGGCATCCTCAATCTGCGAGAAAAATAAAATACATATTTTTATTGATTGAAAAAATACATGACAAACGACCACTCTCTCTCTCTCTCTCTCTTTTTGCTGTATCCACTGAATTGTTTTTATTTTGTGAAGAGCAAAAAAAATTAAGTCAAGCTTATTAGACTTACCGGGCCGAACTGCTCAAAGTAGGTTCTGACGTCTTCGATTGTGGTTGGAGCTGAGAGGCCACCGACGAAAATTTTCTTCGTTCGAGTCACCATCTGAAATGAACAAGAAATAATAAACAGTCACACTATCTCGGCAAGATTGCTATCTAAAAGCCATTATGCATTTCCGGAAGACGTTTTGTCCACTGCGTAAGTATCGCATTATGAATGCCTACACACAGTGAATAAATTACTTGTGCGTGAGAACGACACATTTTTGTTTAATTTTCATTCTTTTCGATAGTGGAAATTAAAGAAATGATGTCGTGACGTATTTTTTAAAGAATTGTCGTGTAAGCACTTTGAAAGTCTGTTTATGATATGACAGTGTATTTATAATAGTAATTAAAAGCAAAATCATGCAACCGTAATGATAGCGATGCAAACCTATAGAAACCTATTGGTATAGAACAGCAGCCGTCTCAAAATTATTTAAAGTTTTAGGTAACACAATTTTTAATTTTACAAGTTTATATTGTACGACGACTTTACTAAAATGCTTACAATGTTTGTAGTAGAAAGCCCCAATCACCTTTTTATAAACTCTGCAATGTCAATCTCAACTCTTTACGAATTCTTCAAAGTGAAGATGCTTCACGCCGTTCAGTCGGCATCATCCGCAATGACGTACAGACGGGAAAATTTGTAAATTAAAGTATTATAATCCAAAAATATATAGAATTGTCTGGCTGAATCCCTCTTTTTATATATAGTTTGAACACAAGTTTTGACTAAGTTGAAGATGCAACCTTTACCATTTTTTTCGGAAAAAATATTTTGATGGCGCAGTGTATAAATTACAGCATTTTTATATGATAAGCTATAAATCTATATAATTTCAGTAGCACAAATTATTGCAAACTGGTATATAGGTATAACGTATACCTTGTGCAGCACTGCCAAAATGTATAGGTAGCTATGTATATTGTATTTAGAGGTTTATATAAAAACAACTTTTCCAAAGACTATCACCATCATCATCCAGTTGAGACTTGTCATAAATCCAACGGTAAACAGAGCATTGAAAAATGGTTAAAGTCATTTGACTTGGGTTACCCAAAACTTGTCTTTATTGTTACTCCATGCTTTTTGGATTCTGCACGCAGACACACGGCTACCCTCATAAAATCCAGTTGTGCTTTTTTTTGGATGCCATCAAACAGTTAAAGTTTTGTGCTGAGATTTATTTTAATATGAACAAGTGGACTACAGAAACCATTTGGTTTTAATGGAAGAGGTTTTTTTTCTCTCTCTCTCTCCCATTCTGTGTGTGTATTGCGAAGCGCCGAAACTTCATAAAGAATGCATTGAATAAATTTTATACTCAATCGTATCATCGAGCATCAACATTGTCGTCGTCGTCATCATCATCATCATCCTCATAGACAGAGAAATGGCAACACATGATGAGATACATAGATAGCAAGAGGAAAAGAAATCTATTCAAAACTTCAAAAAAATATTATGAAAGCACACAGCAGGCAGGCAGGAGCGGAGCGTGTGCATCACCGTAACAGAATCTATATCTATTCATCATTTTTATGAGTGCTTGAGCTGAGCGAAATTCTAGTACTGTATCTTCCTTTATTGGACTAACTAACCAGGGCAAATGGAAATATTTTCTTTTTCCTCAATTCAACAAACATTTCAAGCATTACATTTAAATGGATCTAGAGATATAATGATATGTTGTTTCTCTTTATAAATAAAAAAAATTATGCATGTATACCTGCTTCTGTATGCCATACCTACAGTAGCAAAACCATACACAGCTATTTATATCCTCTGCACTTACATTATTCAACAACAGCAACAACAACAACAAGACGCTCTACTATGAAGAGAACCGGGCTACCTACCTACATGGGAAAATGGTGACATCTCTAATAATAAACATAAACAATGTAGGCATAGAAAAAGTAGAGAACTGCTGGCAAATGCAGTGCCATGTAGTAACCGCAGCGTTACACCACTTAAATAAATAAGTAAAGGTTTTTTGTACGCACTTGATTGTATTTGGTTTGGGCTTTCTTCCCACTTACTTTTTCGTAATCCTACCACTCTGAAATAAGCATACCTACACCATAACCCCACCACTACTACCAGTACCGGCTTTGACTTTAGCGCCTACAAGATGCCCTTAGGTTTCATTCAATAGAATAATAATGAATAATACTAATAAAAACAGAAAAGCGTAGCACAAGAGAATAAATAATAATAATAATAATGTATGATTTTGCATGCATATACTCTGTCAAGTCAACTCTCCCCAAAAAAATGTACAAGTTGACGCAAACAATATTGGAGAAAGTGGCAATGTCATTAATAGTTTGAATGGAAGCAAAATAAAAAGAAGGAGCAGAGAAAGAGAGAAAGAAACAGAAAACTTTGTGTTTGTAGAATAACAGCAGCAGCAGTGGAAGTAGTAACAACGACAGCAGTGGGAGTAGTATAGTGGTATGGCGGCGGCAGAAAATGACGAATTGACGGAAGTGCTTTTACAGAAATACAAAAATATGAAGAGAAACCAAGAGAGCATATAAAAATGAAAGAGGAATATCAAGGAGAAAAAAAGGGAGAAAAAAGAGTGACCGATGTAAAGAAGGAGAGAGAATTATTGAAAGAAAGCAGGAAATAAATAAGAGCTGCTACTGTGCTGCTGTTACTTAAAAGCAAGTACACACACACACACACAAAGTTCAACCTCAACCATTCACTTGAACATGACAAGAAAAGGTGGAACAACAAAATAGTACATTGAGATGAACGCAAGTGTAGACAAGTAGCGATATCAAAAGAAATAAGTCGTTATTTAACTGAATAAAAGATTCAACAACACACACACACGATCAATATCAAAAGTGAACGGGTAGGTCCTTCTTTCTCCCCCTCCCCACCAGAAAAACCAGACGGGAATCGAGCGCAAATGCTGTACACACACACATGCTTGTATAAAAAAAAATAAGAAAGACTCGGATGAAATGAAACAACTTGCCTTGCATATAAAGACAAGGTAAATTTCACACACGTTTCACATGTGTACACGTATTTAAAAAATTGGCAGGTTTCGTGCTGCACTTTGAAGGAGTTAAAAGTAGCTAGCATCTAAAATAGCAGCAAATTGCATATCATTTCGTTGAAAACCATGCAGACTGCGGAATAATTTTTAAGGTCTGAAAATACCGGAACAACGGTGAAACTGTGAAGCTCTATATATTTTATGGAAAATAATGTTGTAGGTTTACTTTTTTTAAACACCACATACCATAAACCATAAGGGATATGTGTTATTCTGGGGTTGTTGGTACATGAAGCTGAACCTTGGTTTGACGACTCACTTTGTCATTGTCGCATGTATGAACGGCTTCGAAAAAAATAATATTACAATAAGAAAAATGATTCAGATTTTGCTGCTCAGTAAAATGGCCTGGTAAAAATACGTAAATGTTCCTGGTGAGCAGTAAGAAATAGCAGATTTGTCCTATGAGTTTTTAGTAAATGATGAATTTGTACAATAAGCAGTGTGCCCCATTAAAATGTAACAAGTCTGGAAACACAAATGAACCATAAAGTACAACTAAAATTATAGAAAAAAATGAATCTACAGCAATTTCCTGTCCCACCCCACACCTGTGTGTGTGCGTGTGTGTGGCATCCTAAACAACTAAAGTGTTGTGGAGGTCTGAAAATGTATATTATGATAATGGTTTGTAAGTTTTATGAGCTGATTCATTTTTTTTGTAAACTGAGCAGTAATACAATCACTGCAGCCATCACCACATTAATCTATTACAGCGGTAGTGTGATGTGTGATGTATGTATCATCATCGTGCAATCGTACTTTCGTACATCCATAAAAAGCGTATGAAAAGTGGCTTTTTAGATTGTGTGGTTATTCGTACAGCATACAAAAGTAAAGATTTCATAAATTCAAAAGGAATTTAATATTTATTAAGATTAACGTATCTCTCTCTCTCTCTTTCCATTTCGAGTCTCTTGGTATACAAGTTTGCCTCGCTTGTGAAGAAAAACGTTATAAAAGATGAATATCCTCTCGACGGAAAACGATTTCTTTAAAAAGTACACTCGGCAGAAGAGAGAAGACGAAGAAGATAACATTCCAATACTATGTTCATTTCATGGTTATAATAATAATAATGATAATAGCAATATCCCCAACATAGCCGATAACTAAAAGAGTTTGTATCATTAGCATACTTCATTATCATTCATAACATCATTAGCGTCGTTCTTTTAGCACACGTGTGTCACGACGAAAGGATGACGATTATAGGATTACAACTGCAGCAGCACCGCTTTTCTTGATATATATTTTTTTGCTGCTGCTGCTACTTATACCACGGCATAAGAATAACTAGTAAGTGTTCTTACAAATGTTTCTGCTGCTGCTGTTTCAACTTCTTCTTCTACTACTACTACAGTTGCGTTTTTGTGCATTACCGTTCGTTGTGTTCGTTCGTAGTAGTGTCAGATTAGTCACTACTACATATATGCACACATGCATTTGCCACAAGAAATATCCAGGAAAAAACCATGCCAGATCTCGATCTACTTGAGTTAACAGAACTGACACTCGCTGGCACAAGATATATTGGATGCACTGTCACACAGCAAGCAAGAAGCAGGGAGAGAGAGAGAGAAGCAAGAAGCAAAGTAAAGTTGAGAAAAACAGAGAGCTAAAGCAACCGACGACCCTTCATCACATGAGTTTCACTGCGTCAGCCCCATACAGTCAATAAAACACCACGTGAAGCAGAAGAAGTATTCATCAGAGTAAAAGATGATAGATAACTTTTATTTGCAGCTAAAGCATAAAAGCACGTATGAATGGATAGATGTGATGTGCGATGCTCTTCTCTTGCACCAATGTAACCGTCGTCTCTCTGTGAATATCATTATTACTTACTTTTATTATTGGCTATGTGTAATACATTATCGTGTGAAGTTGAATAGTAATTTGAAGAAAAAAAAAATTTTCTGTCGTTTGCATAATGTATATTGTTCTAGTAATTATTCTAAACAGGCTAAAGTCATTTACTAATATATTTACTGACTTAATGATTTCATAGTAGCGTCTGTACTTCTGTGCGCACACCGTTTAACAGTATAGGTTTTAAACCTACCAAGTTACATTTTTATAATTGAAAACTAAAAAACGAAGAAATGTTTAAATATTTTTTACTAAAATTTTTTAAACTGTTTGTCCAAAAAGTTGACATTTTAAGAATTCTGGGTACATGTGAAAGTAAAAATCAACAAAGAAAAAAGTTTAGCATTTTCGACATTTTTCTACATTCTGCTTGCCGACATTTTTTAAAAAAATAATAATTTAAATAATACATGCAAAGCAATGCAATGATCCTATAGTAATGACAAGAGAGAGGTATATTTGATGAGTGGAGAATGAACATCCATACTTAAGAAAAGTGAGGGAGGATTTATATTATCATGAAAGTTGAGGCATAATGTTTACTGCATGTTATTATGGTATTTAAAATAAAAATATGTATTGTCTGCTCCTCCGATCAGTACACAAAAGCTGTGGGAATGCTAAACACTGTTGTTAAGCTTTTTTAAAGAGAAGCAGCAGTAGTGGAGTTGATCCAGTGCAGTGGCAGACATGCATGATGGTGATGATGATGATAATGCTAATGTATTTTTTTGTGTAGCAATTCTTACGCTGAGAAAAGGTGAGGAAAGAAAGGTAAACAGTAAATGACTTTAGAATTGGAATTGTGGGGATACGTTTGTATCATTTTTGGTGCACACCACACAACACAGCACCACCACCACCATCACTCACTACTACTACTACATATCCTTATATGCTCACATTAGCATGATTATTTTTTACTCATTTTCAAACTGCCACAGCTAAGGTGAGTGAGTCAAGAGTAAATATTGTGTTGTTTATTGCATCGACGACGCAACAATGAAAAATACCTATTGTGTGTTGAAAAGGGTAAAGTCAGTGAAGGTTAGAAGTGTTAGCGTTCCTAAAAAACAACTGTAATAACTTCAATTTTGTTACATCATGTTATGTGTATGAATATGTTCCAAGTATAAGTTATGCCAAAGCTTGAGTATAGAATCACAAATTAACATCTGCTCCAAAAAAATGTAATGCTACTACTTGTGATATTTCTTCTTTTTTTATCATCGAATGACTAACTTTAATGTAGAAAAAAAAATCCATGGGTATTTTATTAAAAAATTGATGCATATATATTCGAGCAATTCTTGCATGACTCTCGTTTTTTTCTGTGGACATTTTAAATGAATGATCAAAATACTGTTTTGGTTATAAAATACGAGAGTGAAAAAAATGATTGCTGTTGTTAGCACCTTTACCTTAACTGTTCATGATAAAATAAATAAATGCACTGGTTTATGTGTGTAGCACGTTCATACCTACTCATGTACCTTGCTAAAAGTTATGCTTGGCGGAACAGAGTGAAATCAGATAACGATGGATTATATAAATATATTTTAAAATAAATGTATGCATATATATGTATAGCTCAGTATAAAGTTATCTGTATATGTTTTTAAGAAGAATTCTGTGTGTCACGATTGTAATAACTGGACATTAGTAGAATGGTGCTATATAGTGTCCGACCATGAACTGGACACTGGTCATGTTTGACTTTTGGGTATTGCACATCACGACGGTAGGTAATATTATTTTCATGAGAGGCACAACGTACATGTTTGTATATAGGTATTACGCTGACGACGTATAGTGAGGGAACTGCATAGAGAATATTATTGGAAAAATCTCACTGCTATTTTTTATTACACTGTATATTATATGTATGTAATAGTTTTGTCGTTATGTGTGGTGGTAGTAGTGGCAACAGCAGCAGTAAGTTCATAATTTCGTTTACATTTATTTAGACACAAAATATTATTGCCAATAAAAAATCAGTGTGAGGTTAAGGTATTTGTGCAATTGACTCTATAAGTAGGAATTTAGACGGGAAAACGTTCACTTACAACTGGAAATGTTATGCTTGTGTGTATCAGTAGTATGTACATTGCTAAACATTTGCCTACTCATGGAAACCAAAAGGAATTTGGTTCGAGTAATGGGCATATTGAATACATACCAACCTAGGTATTTTAGCTTTCCCAGCTATGCATAAACCCTGTGTTAAAAAAATAATTACCTTTTGGGGTTTCTGAGGAAATGGCTTTTTTTATAAAAAAAAATAAAAGTTTTTACTAAACGTAAACGATATGCTTGTGCAAGTCAAAAAGAAAATGATATTTTATGAACGGAAAGAGTTGTCATTGCGTGAGTTAATGTGGTAATAAGCATACTCTGATTAGTTTAAATTTAATTTTTCGATTAGGGAAACTATTTAGAGTGCTTACTTTACCTAATAACAAAATTTATTAGCCTTTACTCAAAATAAGACTAGGAAAACTGCCTCAAGGTTTTTAAAAAATACTAGTGTCAAGTAGAGAGGAATGACTAGGTAGGCTAGCGGCTACATACGTATGTTTCGCATCAGCAGCATCTCCTATCCCGACCCGATATATGCCACATACGTACGTACGTACGTACACAAATTATCACAACGACAATAAACAGCAAGGTATGAATCAACTTGCCCCTTTTTGCTACTCGCACAGCAGCAAACGTAGAACTGCTCCGATTAGGCAGCAGCAGTGGTGGTGGCAGTGTAGTGGATGAAATGCTGTGGTTTAGAATGTGATTAGGATAATTTGATTAGCTCGACAATATGGTCGCTGATCAGTTTTCCGTGTGAATTTGCCTACAGATAGAGCAAAACGGATTCATTCTGCTACATCCCAGCCAGAAGTAGCAGTAGTATGATGCTTTTTTTAAATTTTATGAAATGATGATAGACGTGAAGAATGAGTCGACTGATTTTAAAGAAAAGTGCTTACCATATTGCGTTACACAAATACATTATCTACAAATGCATAAAAGAATGTTGAAGTAGGAAGTAATGAATGATTCAATTTACCTTAGGGTGAGCTCTTCTTGGAAATGCAACTTTTGGGTCAATCTGAAATGAAGAGAGGGGAAAAGCAGACAAGTTTATTTTGGTGTACGATTTTTACATGGAGAAAAAAATTACGTTTGGTTTGCCGATGTCGTTCTCGAATTATAATTACCTTTTTTCCATCTAGTTCGTGAGTTCCCTGCGCCAGAACTTTGTCTACAGATGCAGGATCCGAAAATGTTACAAAGCCGAAGCCTCTGCAAAACGAGATTATTTTGAATAGTGTACATTTTTTTCAAACAAATGAGCATCTCAATAGAAATTATTTTAAATCTACTTTTTCAATGCGATAAAATCCTTCATTTTTTAATGTGTGCTTTGAAGCATGTACACAATTTTTTTGCTATGCGAAATGCTTTATTTATTTAATTAATTGACATAAGTAAAAAAAATGTTTTACCTGGATCTTCTCGTAGTAGGGTCCTTCATTACCATGACTTCAGTGATTTCTCCAAATTTACTAAAATATTCTCGTAGGCTCTCTATGAAACAGAAAATAGTTTACGCCAATTGAAAATCTTTTTTCTAATGACTTTTATGAAAAATCCTTTTCACATGAAAATTTTGTACAGCAGATAGATGTTCTTTAATTTATAATATTTGTATGATCATGCAAAGAAAATGCAATAATTTTGTACCTGGACTTGTCTGCCAGCTAAGACCTCCAATAAACATCTTTCTAAAGTTTTCAAAAAAACAGGAAAATGTGGATGAGTCAGAGTTTTTAAATCATGAAAAGATTTTTTTCTATTATTATGTCAATATACAGCTTATGTAATATTTTCTTTTCATTTTATTATACTTTCTTTTTTTGTTTCAAAGCAGCTTTATAGCGCATAATAGCATTAAACTAGTCATTTGTACATTTTTACAAGCGCAAACAAAGAAATGCTTTTGGAAATCTTACCCAGGATCATTCGGTACTTCTGCTTGTAGAGCATCAGATGAATTTTCCATCTTGACTACGAAATCCAACTCTTCACTCATGTTCACACACATGTCACACTCACACACACACACAAAATATCTTGGTTTTTACGTCCGCACACCGAAATCCCCAATATGCCGAGCACAAAAAAAACAATATATTTTTCCTTGTGGTTGGAGCTATGTATGTTTATTTACCTACGTATGCAATTATTAAGTATTATGTCCAAAAATATTGTTCGCGTATAAAACAAGTTCAAAAAAGTCTCACGATGATGAAATTAAAGCACCCGTTGATAATACACATTACTTATTGTACACATAAAAATACATTCATAAATAGTATGATGATGATGATGATTATTATTATTACTATATATTATACTGTTATAAAAAGTAAAAGTGAAAAATTTGTTCATACAAAATTCCTGTCTGTCATTCAACAAGAGAAGACAATTTATTATTATTATTATAACTGTTATATAATAATAATAACTGGGATACTTTTGATTGTTATTGTTGCTGCTCTTTGTTCGACACTATGATATCTCTGTCTCTAGGTATGTAAAATTTTTCTATGTAAAATGCAAACTGTCGCGAGTTATATTTTGAGAGAAAAAAAAGAGAGAGAACACTTGACACTTTACTTGCTGCGATATTATTATTATAATATGTATATGTATTTTTACTTAATTTTTTTTCTTCTCTCTTGTTTCTGTTCTTGTGTTTTACTTTCTACCACGCACACACATACTACACACACACACACTCTCCCTCTCTATCTGTATAGCGTATTATTCAGTTACCACAAACTGGTTGCCTGCCGCCGCTGGCTGCTTGTTTTGCTATTTTTCCAGGAAAAATTCATGAAGAGAAAAAAAGGTCAGGCAGAGTAGAATGAGTGAGTAAGTGAGAGAGTGAGTGAGTGAGAAAGAGAGAGACCACGAGACAAAACGAAGCACTGTGAATGAAAGGATGAATGAAAACGGTTGATGATGATGCGAAGTGCTACTTGTGTGTATTACCTATACGATGATGTGCCTGTCTGCTAGTAATATATATGAGTTAAGTTGTGTGTGCAGCAGCTTTGTTTTCCTGTTTTCAAGAGAGGAGAGAGGAGACGACGAAGAAGAGGAGCAGCAGCAGCAGTGGTAACAACAACAACAGGAGCACGCAGTCGAAGAGACTCTTTTTTCTTCAATCGCTCTGCTTTTCTGTCAGTAGACAGAAGGAAGAATAAATGCAAAGATGTGTGTGTGTCTTGACGTCTCGCGAAGAGAAGATGTGCTTGGCAGATGATGATGTCCTTTTTTATGTTCCCTATGAAAAAAATATTGTTATCTGGCGTGGTTTTTTTTGGAGATGTTGTTTGTTACGGGAACTTATGACGCTCGAGAAGAATAATAGCAAAGCAGACGTAGAAGACGGCGGTGCTGACGAAAAAGTTCAGAACGTGTTCGGAGAAGACGAAGACGTTTTTGTATGAAAGTTGTGTTCGAGTTGCAACTCTAGCAGTACAACAATAATAATGTATTATGGTGGTAGTAATAATAATAATTAAATACGATTATCCGATATTAATGATACACAATCAATTATCAAGTGTATTATTATGTATGTATATTTTTAAAAAGACGACGAATTATGATTATTTTTACGTACGACGAAGACTGACTGAATAACTGAATGAATGAATGAACGAACAACGAGAGAGAAGAGATGATGGAAAACTGAACACTACGAAGAGCACCCTAACTGCCACTACACTCTTCAAACTACAAAGAAGTCACTAGCTCAACGTCCCGACCATTTTGGCTTAGATGCCCCGCCTCTCTGCTCATTCCCGCACAGGCTCCCCAATTCAGCTTCATACACAGCACAGCAACAGCAGTAGCAACGAAAACGGAGAGAGAAGAGAACTCTAATACTTGCTCCACTTTGATGAGAGGAAGGAGAATGACTAGTAGAGTGAGAGAGAGGAGAAGTGAGAACCATGTGCCACAGGAAGGACTGACTGACTTACACAAACTGAAGTAACACGCAAGTAAGGCAGCAGAAGCGGACCAACAACACATACTCATACACTGAGCCAACTCCAAACAAACGTTTATTATAATATCTCTCTTCTCCTCTCCTACTACTTTCCTCATAGCATGTACCCCAATTTCATCTGAAACACACACCAAAAACAGAAAATAAACCAGCGAGCGACGGACGGACCTACGTATTTCCAAGCGAGAAGTAGCATATAAAAGCACAACAGTATGGCACAAACTCACCACCACACACATAGCCAGCGCCAGAGTTTTAACGCTCTGTTCCTGCTATCTTGCCGTTATTGCCACCACCATGCATACGTGGAACAGGGCACCAAAAATGAAGACAACACCAACAAGAAAACGAAGACCTGGCCAAGCCAGACTCAGTTTGGAACCCGTAGAGTCTTTTTTGCGGTAACGGAAAGCCGAACAAGACGTGGATGGCCAAGAAAAAGAGAAGCAGACCTGCAGCTATGGAAAGAAGTGGAAACAAGAATAATAAGAAGAAGGCGCACATAATCCATGACATTATAGTAAGTAGCATGTTGTATTGTATCAGTTCGAAAGAAACAGAGACAGAGAGAAGACGACGAAGAAGAATAAGAACAAAAACGAACTTCTCACACACAAACGAAGTTCTCATGCAGTACAATCAACTATCAACGATGCATTACTCTCGCCAGCTTTCATATTTGACTTTGTTTCCTTCCTTTATTTACATACCATACCATGAAATCATCCACACATTTCATAAGTTTGGCTACTAAACAGCAGAAGAAGAGGAGCAAAACGCTTTAATGAAACAATGTTTATGTGATAAATAGTATTGGTTGTTGGGCTGTGTGACTATCGTGTCACATCAAAAGGTAAAATAGGGTGGTTGGTTTGGAAATAGTAGTAGTGGTGGTAATAATAATCGTAAATGTCTTATATATGCATGTTCACTGGAAACACACACACAAACCAACACACGAGAGAGAGAGAGAGAGAAAAAAATGTCAGTAAAATCGACCGCCGCCGTGCCGTATGTCATCATAAACTTATTTCTTATCATTGTGAATGTTTTGTGTGTGGATGTGTGTGCGTTTGTTTAATGCAAACACATACCTCATCAATTTCCACTCAAAATAATACGTCCAACAAATATATTTGCGTTCCAACCAAAAACCATTCATTTCATCGACTCCACATGCTACTCCACAATATCCAATATTGGAGTTTGTATGGTGCTGATACTGCTTGCTGTGATGGCGATGATAGTCGTTTTTTTAGTGGGTAATCGGTAAAATGATAATGAAATGAACACTGCTGCGTTTACAATTAGCCAACTTAATCGTTGCATTTTGTAATAATATTTGAAAGAAACGTGTTTCATGGATATTGGACGAGTATGATACTATGATGGCGAGCATTTGAGATGTATTTCTTCATCAAATTTGAAGAACTGGACACTGGACTCTATTTATTGATCGTCCATCATCTTTTTGTTGACCACACTGCATCACACATTTACATTACTTACTACTACGACGACGACGACTACTACAACATAATAATATCTGCTTTTTTTGCTTCACCTTCGTCATCAATAGCTTTTACAAGGCTTGGCAATGTAGTATTGGTGGCATTGGTTGTGGTAGTAGTGGTACCACACGTTTATCATTTTATCATCTTTATGATTCCTTGCCTATTCCCTGCACACACTCATACACACACACATACACACAACAAACAACACACTGGACTGGATTCTTTTGACCTGATATTATTAATACGTATGTACTTACTTACGCAAAGCCTGTAGAACATTTCATGTGATAGTCTGATAATTAAGTATTGATCCAATTTCAAGAATATTATTAAGTTTATTATAAGCTAGAAATTATGCTTGCATTCTTTAGCAAACCATAATGTGTATATGTGTTGTAAATACGCTATTATTGTATATCGTATATGGATCGGATAAAGTAAAGCTGAGCGTTAGAACAATATATGCGTTTCCATATAATATTCTCTATAATTTTAATAATATAATATTTAGCATCATGCATAATAATATGTTACTTACTATATACCATTTTCAAGAAGCAAGCGGAGAGTATATGCAAATGAAAACATTATGCTCAACGATATGTACGATGATGACTTCTCGTTAAATGTCATGTTTGATGGCAGCTTCAACAATCAACTTTTCTTACTGTACATACATACATAATATGCATATAGCTGGCTGGAGAGATATTCTATGGGAGTGGAGAGAATTTAATAAGGAAATTCACTCATCTACCCATCATTATTATTATTGTTAATTTAGTTTTAAGTGATGCTAAAAAAAGTAAGTCGGGCAGGAAAATGTAGTGTCTTTAATAGAATTCATATTCATGAATAAGTCATGTCCTGTTGAGGAATATCCGTGTAGGTTTTTAGCTATATGGATAAATTCATAATCATGATCATGAATAAGTCATGTCATGCCTAATGTTGAGAAAATTTTCTTCCTCTGGTGTCAACACAAATATTATGTACAACTTTTCAGAGTAAAATCTTGTGACCACGTCCAAGCTAGAAAAAAACCGTTTTGTTTGCAGCTCTTCTCTCTTCTTCTACTGCTGTGCAGTTGCCGGTTAATACAATGTTGTAGTAGGGCACCGCGATCAAAGTCAAAAAAGCATTTCCATCTCCACAGCTTTCATAGTTGTTGTCGTTGTTGGTCTATGTGAGACATTTTCAGAACAGTTTGCGTGGTTTACACGAAACTGTTAAAGCGTGTTTTAAAGCCATCTCTCGGATAGTAATCAAGTTGTTTCACATGTGTTGTTCGAAACGTTAGTCTTTGTCTTCAAATGCTGTCAAAGTTTAGACGGCACGAGCATCGAGCAGCGCAGCAGCTGCTATAATCTGGTGCACATCCAAGGCAAACGGTAAATTTTCTGCTGCACGAAATATATGGGAACAAAGTTACGGGGCATCATAACACGTTAAAAGCTTATAGGGTTTATAGCATGTAAAAAGGCATATAATAATGCGATTTAGCAAATTTTTTAGTATGCTTAGTAAAAACGGTTCGTTACTCTACCAGGTTTGGATCACGCTTCACCAGCTTTTTAAACACGGCGTTGCCATCACGGAATTAATTAGGTATATGTTATTCCAGCATATATTTTATTAAGGTCTACGATAGTCAACATCGTTTCTAAGATCCTCATGCGCGTCTGCTTGTGCACATTCTTTTGTCCGGTCTGCCGTCATTACATTTTCTCGAAAACCAAACGGAATTTTGAAATTCTGTATTCGCCAAACGATTACATACCTCAATGAAACGAAGCCAAATGAATTTCAACCGTCCGCGTCAACGGCAATCGTTAGTGACGGTTACGATTTCAAATTTTCAACGAACACAAATATAATTGTGATACATGTCTTTAGAGCATTTTTAAACCAATAGACCAAATCTGACCTCACAATTAAAAAGTTCATGACGGTCTGCCAGAAAATGGCGATTTTTCATAAATTTAAAAGAACTAAAAGGAATTTTTAAATTCTGCTTTCACCAAACGATTACATAGAACTACGGGATGAAGTTTATTGAATTTCAACTCTCCACGTAAACAGCAATCGTTAGTGACGGTTAAGATTTCGAATTTTCAATAACCGCAGATGTACGTGTGATTAATGTAATACATCTTTTAGAGTGTTTTTTCCCTAAAATATCGAATCTGACTTCAGAATGACAAAATTTCTAATGGTCTGCATGCAAATGGCAGTTTAAAAAAATATGAAGTACAGAGTCAGAAGGTTTTTTCAATGGCAAAAATGTTTTCATGGCAGCAAAATGACACGTTTGTCACGCGAAAAAACCGCGTTTGCATTTGTGATGAAAAATTCATTTTCGAGTGATGACCGTGCTGTTTCATAAATCCCAATTTATTTAATAAAGGTTAACAAAAATACAAACAACTATATACGATACGGTGATATAACAGGTGATACGATATACGTCAATATCACTTTTTACGTAGTCGGCAAAGCTTTTCCATGCTGTTTGCCGTTCAGAATAAAGTAAGTATTTCAATTTTGTTAACTTTTATTAAATAAATTGAGTTTTATAAAACAGCACGGTCATCACTCGAAAATGAATTTTTCATCACAAATGCAAACGCGGTTTTTTTCGCGTGACAAACGTGTCAAATTCGAGCGATGAGAATATCGCTGCCTTTTCAATGTCTTCACAGCGTTTGTAACGGTTTATTGACTATACATTCTAGTCGCAAGTAAAAATAGATGGCATAAGTATGACAGATGTAGAGTTATAATTTTATTAATCGAGTACTTAAGCTAAAAATGTGACTACTACTTACATAGGTACTTTCACCAAATTTTTGCATGTAGTCAGCGTGGTTGATAATACATAAGCGTTACAGCCACACCAATGAGAGCAATCAGATCGACAGAAACACGATACATGTAGTCTGCAGTTTGAAAATATTGCAGTAGTTGCAAGACATCATAACTTAACATAAGCCTGTCGCTATCACTAATGATTCAAATCGATTTTAATAATCGGATTTGAAAATTTAAAAATCATCAACTGTGCACGCGAATTTTGAGAAGGTTGAAGTAAGTAAATTATAATATTCGTGAAAATAGTTTTAGTTCCTACACAGCAATACCGGTTTATAAACGGTTACTATTGGTCAAAATAAAACAAGATCACAGCCCTTTTCAGTCCTGTTTACCGACAACTATGCTTAATGGTCCCAATACTCAACCGTATTAAGTACACAAGAACGTTTTGTGACTTTCAGGATTCAGGAGTAAGACGTTTGAAAGTCATGAATACGAACGTGTCTTATACATGCAGATATTAATTTTACACATACCTAACTCAACTTACATTTTGTTATACATAAATACCTACATGGGTATATTACAGACAATGGAAGACGGAACTTGTTTTATCGAAGATGAATGTTCAAATTATTAAGTAGTAATTTATCTTCAATGCTCTAATGTTATGCTTTTAGTGTTATGAGTGCAATTTGAAGTCACATTTAAAGTACTCATAGAAAAGTCATCTCTGTAACACAATTAAGACTGTAAAGATACAGCACAAAGCGTTCATTGGTCAGAACTATGCATAATATATTTAGTTTAAAAAATTTGGGAATGCCAAGACCTATGAGTGTCAAAATTTGCATAAAACACTTAGAAGTTTATGAGTTCGTTTTACTTTAAGCACTATTCCCTGTATAGTTTAAATATTGAATATTGAGCTGCAAGATTTAAAATATAATCAGTGCCAGAGTTGGGTATCGGCTGCGTCTGGCAGTAGAAGTATCAGTATCAGTATTTTCGAAAAAACTTCTCAGTAGAAGTATCAGTATCAGTACTTTTGAAAAAAATTCTCAGTAGAAGTACCAGTATCAGTATTTTGAAAAAAAAATCTCAGTAGAAGTAGCAGTATCAGTATTTTTGAAAAAAATTCTCAGTAGAAGTACCAGTATCAGTATTTTGAAAAAAAATTCTCAG